>PNEQ01033097.1:0-27537 GCA_003012365.1 Medauroidea extradentata
TTTTTTTTTTTTTTTTTTTTTTTTTTTTTTTTTTTTTTTTTTTTTTTTTTTTTTTTAAGCCATTTCTCGCAAGCTCGTGTCCAAGCTTCTGTGTTCTTATATCAATCTTCTCTTTTGGCGGGAAGAGGCTACTAGGCTTACTAATTACGTAATATACTACAGTATTACGATATGGTGCACAAGTACTACTTACAGAGTAGTACTCGTTGATAGAACACACACAAGAAAGGACAAACACATTTTCCGCGGAAGCTTGGAGGCACACTGATGTCTATTGTTCACCGGAGGTTAGTAATCAGTGCACCTAGTGGCCAGAGGACACACTAGGTGTGGCGGGAAGTTTGAAAGTGGGAATACAGTGGAATCTCATTAATACAAACCCTGTTAATACAAAGTTCTCATTAATACAAAGTGATTTTTTGTCCCCTTTTAATGGAACAAGAAATGAAATTATTGCTTTAATGTTTAATAAAAATTTTGTTTATGCATTAAACCATGCAATAACAAGTATTCAAGTAAAAGGAAGTTATTGTAGTGAAAAGACTATTTGATTTGTGAGGATAAACAAAGAGACCAAAATGTTAGAAACTTTTTAAGGATTTCGTGAACACCTGTTAATACAAACCTCATTATTACAAACAGCCAAAATTTTGATCCCTTCAGGTTTGTATTAAAGAGGTTTGACTGTAGAGGTGATCTGATGTTGAGGAGGCCAGATGGCTGTCTGGATTTGGTGATGTATTGGTGAGCCAGTTCCCAGCGTCTCAACTCAGCACTTGTTCTGCTGAGGTAGAGCTCTTACCTCTCTGGTAGTGTAGCAAGAGTCAAAACTGGATTGATGTGATGCAGCATGTGCTGCAACTGGCTTTTCATGTGAGTCAGCAAACACCCCAGCTGGCTCACCAATACACCACCAAATCCAGACAGCCATCTGGCCTCAACATCAGATAACATCTCTTTCCACTTTCAAACTTCCCGCCACACCTAGTGTGTCCTCTGGCTGCTAGTTGCACTGATTACCAACCTCCGCTGAACAATAGACATCTGTGTGCCGCTGTGCTTCCGTGGAAAATGTGTTAGTCCTTTCTTGTGCGTGTTCTACCGAGTACTACTCTGTAAGTACTTGTGCACTGTAATGTACAGTATTATTGTTATGTAATCAATCTTCTCTTTTTGTAACTCTTATCTGTTTCAGAACAAATTTAAATAAGTTAATCCCTAATTCCAGCACAAATATAGTATTTTAGTGGAAAAAGGCTTTATAAATTAACTATAATCAGTAATTAAAATATATTTTTTTGTTTTGTTTTGCAACAACATACTACTAGGCTTTGATTTAGGAATTGTATATTTCATACTACTGAAAATTAAAATGCACTACGTAACCCGTCGTATGGCATGTTCGTAGTGTGTAGGAGAGAAGGTATGGATGAATGTTGGACCGACTGCTCGAATAGTGAGACATACATCAAGGAATGGACAAGGTGGGGGTGAGATGGGTGTGGAGCAGTGATGGAATGAGAAAGCCGTGGGTAACAAGAGTTCGAGAAAACTCCTCTGCCAGTGGCAAATTCCACTATGTTTCCCACATGTGTCTTATACTACTAATACTGTATTGATTAATTTGTTCTATTGTTTCTGATACTTTTTTACACATACATATGGACATTCTACAATTTTTTCATTGTAATTTGCTCTTCATTCACATCATCAACTTTCCCTCTAAATTTGTAGGTGGAGGGCAAAAAGTTATTAGTTTCATGAAAAAATTCAGTGTTAATCAAGGGAAGCAATCATCAACTGCAGTGTAAGTGGCAAGAATGTAATATGTTGTTCACATAGGGACGATAATGGGAAGAAAAATAAATGGTGTATTTTAAGAGAAAATGTAATTCTGGGAGTGTGAAATGAAGGTTCCACTGTGTCTGCACTATGGAAGAGACGTGGGAGAGGATGCTAAGGCATGTACTTAATTACAATAATTCATAATGATATGTGCTAGTACTTTCAGGTATGTACAAATACAGTACTTACACAGTAATACAGATGTACCACAGTGTTTTACATAGTATCTATTTTTGCTGCTTCGGTCATCTTTCATTTATCACCAGAGGAAGAATGTCCAGCCAGTGAAATGCAGCCAACTTGCAGCTGCTCAAAAAAATGTACCGTCAATATATGTACTCAAACGGCATCAATTACCCAAATACAGATCAACAAACATCATTTAACCTAAAGTGCTGTAGCCTATAAATTCAATTTTTTTTACCTTCTCTTCTTAAAGTATGGGCAGACTCTAATGCTGGTACTGTATTACTTTACGTAAGAATATTTATAAGATGTCTAGTACAAAGTAAGGTATACAATTTTGTGTTTCTTTGCTTCATGTTGTTCTATGATGGTGAAACAATTGTTTTTATGGTCTGTTACCCAAAAAAACATCAATTATTCTATTACCCAGACACTGGTTCTTTCGGATAATCGATGCTCTATTGTACATATCTGCAAGTACGATACAGCTATGTAGGTACTTATGCATTTCTGCCGAAATTCTAAGATGAAAGGGAGTCTGATGATTGGTCTCAACACTCTTGTACTTGGGTTTTCTCAGGTGTGGTTGCTCTGAACAGCGTGCTGTACGTAGTTGGTGGGGACGACGGTTCGTCGAACCTCGCCTCTGTCGAAGTCTACAATCCCAAGACTGACTCGTGGTCCATGCTTCCATCATCAATGAGCATCGGCCGCAGCTACGCCGGCGTGTGCATCATCGACAGGCCTATGTGAAGCTCGGCCCCTCGCCGCCATCGCCCCAGGGTGGAGTGGCGCGTCTTCAAGGTGTTGGTGCGAAGTGGCGTTGTCGTGCCATTGTGGAGGTATCCCTGATCACAGGCACCCCTCTTCCCGCACCCTGTAGTTCCTGTAGCATTTTCGTGAGAATGTTTGGTAGGGCCGATAAGACTGATATTTGTACATCTGTTAGGCGACCGATCATATTGCAGACTGTTAAGATGCTCTTGTGTTGTTAGTAATTTATTTTAAAAGAACATAAAGGTGCCAATAAATTACTTTTGAAATTATCAATTAAATACTTTTGAAATTATCACATTTAAATACTGGTACGTAGCTAATTTTTATTATTCTGACGTGTGAATTATTTTCCATGTTCTTTAGTTTTTATGTATTACTACATTCTAAGGTTGTCCCAAAGTGTACCGGCAGCTGCCAATACCACCGATACTTTAGGTAGCAGCAGTATGATTTTCGATACAGTACATGTTTTTAATTTTGCAAGGGTGTAAAAAAAAAAAAATTATAGAAAAGATTAAACTGTTCCGGTTCCTGGCAAAATTGATGGAAACGTTGGTTGAAAGAATCTGTTAGGGGAAAACTGTTTGTATAATGATATTGGATATTCAAGTAAAATATTTATATTGAAGGAAAATTTTTGTAATGGAGGAAGTTGGTATTGCCAGGAAAAATTATATCTGGCCACTTTTACTAGGTAAATGCTTAGGTCAAATAAGGAATTTTTAATTAAAAGTTTTGAAGGAAATTACATTTAATTATTGTAATATATTTTATAGCTGTTGAATGCATGTGTTTTTTGTTCCAAAACATTCACAGTTTTTTAAAATTAGTGTAACTTAGTGTACTGTAAAATGTTAATATTGGAAAGTTCAGTTTTGGAGGAGGGTTGGTCTAAGAAGTTTGAATAGTCTGTCCTTGTGTTTGCTAGGAGAGTTGCCCAATGAATGCACAGTGCCGAGAATGTGATACTCTACTACGGTATGTAGAGTAGTGGGATAGTGTTAGTTTTCCCTGTAAGATAAACATTTAAAGAAAAAAATTGGTGCTTTGGGGAAACACAATCTGTAACTGTCACACATACAGTACTTAAATTATAATGAAGGATGTCATTAGACTAACCTCTGTTATAAAGTAGCGTGCCATTTGTTATTATGTATTAATAGGTTTGTTATTGCTGTGTTCCTACTCCTTTACCAGTAACTACATGTTGTACGTGAGAAATTTTCCTGGTTTAAAATGTTTCATTCTTTAGCAGTCTTTAGAATTTATAGAGTACCGGTAGTTTGTTGTTTAAAGTGTTTGAAAAAAAATTATTAATTTTTTTTCTACAATATATTACAAATAGTGTTTTAGGTGGAACACTTTAAAGTGTGTACGTGAACAGAGATGTGCAGCATATTTGTGTTTCTGAAAGTTGCTTATTGATTGCCATG
This sequence comes from Medauroidea extradentata, assembly GCA_003012365.1. NCBI lineage: Eukaryota > Metazoa > Arthropoda > Insecta > Phasmatodea > Phasmatidae > Medauroidea > Medauroidea extradentata. Next base: position 4,242 of record PNEQ01033097.1, read on the forward strand.
TCAGGTGTGTTGGTACTGTACATTTCATATTTTTCCTAGGAATTCATGGTTGGAATTTTTAAAATCCACATTTTATTGTACCTGATAGACAACACACACAGTTTTCCATAATGAGATGCTGCAGTGTGCTCTGATACAGTGCAGAGTCCTGACAGAATAGAGCCCTGATTATAGTTGTATGTATACTCACTGTTCAATGGATCACACTACATAGTAAAATTGCAGATTTCAGCAAAGGATATATGTATTTTGATTTTCTTAGCAAAGTTTTTTTCCCCAGAGATGTTTTTATTTTTTGGTTAATACATTAGATTTTTGACACTTTGGGAAAATGTTGTACAAATTAAAATTGTTACCTCATGTTAAATCTATAGTTTGTAAAATTGGGCTCTATTGGTCATTTACGTACTTGTGTTGCAGAGAAATGCTTTGAATCAAGTACAGAAATTTATAAAAAAAAATTTTTTTTGTAACAAAATGAAAACAATTTTTTTCCTTCCAATTTTTGTAGAGCTGAAATGAAAGATAAAATATTACACACACTACCGTATTTTAGTTGTATTTTCATATTGTTTTAAATATTTACAGGATTCGGTAAAATCAGTCTTACCATTTATGTTTTGTAATTACCTATAAAGTAGAACCCTGTTATAACGTTTTTCAAGGGACATGTGATAAAAAGTGTAATAAGCAGGAAAATATTATAAGCAGGAATCAATATTTTTCCACCAATAAATGGATATTTCACAAAAGTAACTTAAAATTTGATAGTTTATGTACAGTAAATAACCCCATAATGAGATTAAAAGAGGCTGTAGTTACTGTGCTATCAGAAACATGATGAATACATACATTGTGTGTATAATAGAGGCTTTCCCATATGTCTTCGGTAGGTTCATGATCGTCATATTCAGGATCACAGTCTTTAATTTCATTGTAATGTACACGTATGATACATCCACAGACATTAATTTGGTTTTGACAGATGTTTTTGGTCTACAGCTTAGTTATTTTATTTAAAATAATACAGTTTAAAAAAAAATTACATGAGTTTTGATTAATGTTTAAGAAAAAAGTGATGTTATATGCAGGAAATTAAAATACCAGTGCTGTTATCAGCAGGAAATGAAAGCATTATTCCTTATGGAAAAGTGGTGGGACTAAAGAAAAGTAATGTTATAAGCAGGAAAATGTTATATCCAGAAATGTTGTAACAGGGTTCTACTGTACATACTAGGTTCAGGATACAGTGATACTCATAAAAGCGAGATAAATGTGTATTTTCAGTCAGTTTGTATCATTCCTCTGCACATTGCCACGTGCTTTAGTTAACATGGTCTGTAAATTATGTGTACATTACACTGCTCTGAAAGATGTTACCAACAATATCTGCTCATACACACACAAGTAATCAATATCTATCGTTTATGGTAAGTTGTTATATCTGTGTAGTATCTTCTGTGGAAGATAGTTTTCTGCACATTGCCTATTGAATATATGCACTACACTGCCTCTGAGATTCCTCCTGAATAATTTGTACGCAATTCATTGAATAATATCAAGAATTTAACGTGGAACACTTATAATACAAAGTGTAGCATGTTTAAATGTAGACAATAATCTTGCAGGGGCAAACGACTGTAGTAATTGTCTTTAAAACTTTTGCAAATAATATTTCGACAACTAATGTTTTGCATGTGAAGTAGGCCTACACATATCTTCAGTCACATTTTTTTAAATACCATATGACCAAACAAACATTTTGGAAACTAGTATGTTAATAACTCCAAAAATTAATAAAACAAAATGTTTTATGTGCTTGTCTATTTTAATGTGGGTACAAAGTGTACAGTAAGTTTTGTTATGAGCTATTCTTTAGGTGCAAGAAACATTTGATCACAATTACGATACACGTAAACAATAGCTTTAAGTTTATTCCACATTAACATTTAAATTTCGAAAAACAAAATGGTTGTAGCCTTGCCACTAACAAACATTAATTTTAATTTGAAAAAAATGGAAAATGCGTTGCATTTATTATAGCCGCCAATTTTTGCAGTTATTTTTCGAAAACTGTACTGCCGCACGCGGCATGTTTGTTCTAAAAATATACGTTACTGCCCTTTCCTTCCGCACGACGCGATGGCCAGTCGGCCGGCCCGAATGCCCCTTCCCAACCCCCGGCCGTCAGTGACCCGCCCGCCACTTTCCCTCCACCCGGCCAACCATTCCAAAAAGGCCGTTCGCTCACCTCTTTTTCGGTCTGTCATTGTGCCTGTGATATTACGTCTATATGTCGTGTTTATTTAAGCTTTATTACACTTTCCATGTTGTTAACTAAATGCTATTAAATATAATTACCATAATGTAATTTAATAATGTATACACAGTAATGTTTATAAATTATTATTCTTTTAACAAGTGAAAGCAGTTCACAATTGACACTACCAAACGTCGAGTGCATGTCTCAGATGTGCGTGGCGTAGGGCAGTACGACACTTGACAACAGTGCGTCTGATGTGTCACTAGCCCTCACGTGCGCTCGCGCCCGCACACACGCATGCACACGCAATCGGCTATACCGTAAATAACAGCTGTGGATACACTTGAATACGTCGGTGAAATGAAAATATGAAACAGCATTGTGTAGGTTTAAAGTTGTTCTGCGAGTGCGTTATCCAAGCTTATTAACTCCCTCTCCATGTACATTGGTGAAGTGTGTAAATAACTCGCGCACAGAGTAGAATTATTATAGTAGAAGCAGATTATTTTCACACAGCCAGCCGAGCTAGAAAGCGAAAGAAATACGAAACAAAGGGAGTAGTGTTATCATCACGTCCCATCTGCTGAGCGAGCATCAGGAGCTGTGACTACGTACTGGTCAAAAGTGGCACAAGTGACGCAGCAGACGCGTCGTTTATGTTATTTTTGAGCTAACCCTTTTCCAGATAGGTCCTTGCGCACACAAATAATTGTACACGTGTGTGTGATCTCTCGCTACCAAGACAAGGTCCCAGGAGGCAAACAGCTTTGTCAAAACGTATGTTGTGCCAACTAGAATTACCGTTGCCGGCGAAGTTTGTGCCTGATGTGTCGGAGAAAAGCCATAGATGTCAACCAATGTAGCCTATGTGCCTATTGAAATAAATTACTATTTCAGTCAACAACATTGCGGCACGCCCAGAGTATCATTTATTCAAAATACTGTACGTCATTCTATTTAAAAATATTACTATTTCAATAAACTTTCTTGCGGCTTTCTTGCTAATAACTTCCGAAAACGGTCGTTGCGGGCGCAATAATCTATATTGCCGGCACCGTTTTTGCTTAATTTTGAGACAAAGAAAGGTCATATATCTGCTTACAGTGTTACCTATTTATTCAAGATACTTCACTCTACTGGAATATATTACTATTTCAATTAACTTTGTTGCGGTATACTTGCAAGTAACTTCCGAAAACGGTCGTTGCGGGCGCAAGAATCTATATTGCCGGCGACGTTTTTGCTTAATTTTGAGCCAAAGAAATGTCATACATCCCGTCCAGTGTATCTATTTATTCAAAATACTTGACTCTACGAGGCTGCTAGACATCTGCCATCTGCTTGCCTGCGTGTGACTGCATTTCAGACACACCTCTTACTGTGTTGCCGGCTTGCTACGTCTTCTACTGCCGGTACCGACTCGCAGTGTGCTAGGCGAGTTCAGCTGCACACTCCACTTTTGGCAATGCTAATTTTGGAAATTATGTAGTAATGATACGCGGATGTTTGCAGGTATTAATGCACGTGAAATAAAAAATGTTTATCTTAAATTTTTATGTAGTCTCGGATATCAGTCGATCCACCGATACCTAAATATTAGGAGTTGCATCTGATATCGGCCGATCCACCGATACGGCTAAATATCGGCAGTGTCAGAAATCGCCGATCTGGATCGGCACAGCACTACAATTAGGTAATTTTACAGACCTACATTTTATTCAGATTCATTAGAATATGTTATAAATCTAACATATTTTTCATTGTAAACATGAAACACATTACATGAACTAATTTTTAGTAACAAAGCACTCTCACGCTTTCTCTCGGTCAAACGATGAACTTTGTGCCATCTGTTGCGCTGATCGCAGATAATCCTGTACGCGTGTGTGGCTAACAATTGAAAACGTCTAACTTCTCTTGACGAGTCACTTTACGGTTGTGCATGTACGCAAAATTGTAAGGTCGGTAAGTACCTACATAAGTAGTTAGATAAATACAGTTTGCCCCGCTTCCTCTGCTTGGGGTAGTGAATGGTGTAATTCTCAGGTAACAACAATAATTGTGTGGCTGATCTGGCTAGCTTAATGAGAGCGAGAGTCTCTTGCTTATAATAAAGTAGAATAGTGTTACCAGGGAGAGTGGCTTCCCTTGGTAAGGGCAACACTAGATTCCTCCGGCGCTCACAGAGAAAGGGTATGGGTTTCTTCTAGCTGTAGGGGTAGGTCAGCGACCACTCACCTTAGTAAAGTTGTCAGAGTAGCTGTTTGCGCTCAGACATTGAGGTGGCCCGCCAGGACATCTGACGATTCTCCTGGATTATTTCCTGGATATGTTCATTCAGGAGCAGCGTTTGTTGCGGAGACTTAATAGGACTTAGTGGTACCTGGTTTCTTTGTATTTCCTTAAGGATTTTGCTGAAGCGCACTCTTTTACGTATTCTGGCCTGAGGGGCCACTAGTTGCTGATAGCATGCGCACAGTTCCGGTAAGGTAGGCTCGGGGCCTGGTACCTTCCGCAATTCGGCGATAAGCCCCTCTGGAAATAATGCTGGCTCTTGTACGAGCTGCCTGCGGGCCAAGGCGACTTGCTGTCTTGGTTCGTCGAGATTAACAGTCTCTTCGTTCATAATATGAATAATCGATTCAGACATTGAATGATAAATGTCAATGGTTGCGTTTCACTGATTCTATATTAAAAAATCACTGATTACAAGCATCACAGGTTTGCATAGGTCTTTACAAGTTCAGTTATTTACATCTTTTTTTTTTACAATTCACGGCACTGGTTCAGTCATTGAATTTACAAATACGCTGAACTCAGATTTACTAGGCACTGATTGCTACTGTAACTACACCATGTGGTTACTGTTTTTGCGGGAGCTTCAGTTCAACTTCCGGTTCTGACAGATACTTTGGGCGCGCCTCGTGGCGGCCATAGGAACTAGCGCAAGTGGGTGCGTTCCCAAATCTGATAACGCCTGCTAGGGTGGTCGACTCGCCACCTTGCTACTAGCACTCGGGAGATGATGCAGGGTTTTGGTAGGAGGCTTTAGATGGCAGGCTACCACCACAACCCTACGTAGAGGGAGAGTGCCTAGTGAGAGCCCTAAGAATTACTGATTTACTGCAGGCGAGAGGTGCCTTATGTTCCTGTCTGAGGGGTGGAAGTCGCGTCACGCAGGTGGTTAAAAATGGCCCCTTGGCTGCTCAAGCTATCTGCTCTTACAAGGGTACCAGCTCAAACATGACAAATATCTTTGCCTCCTAAACAAAATACTCTTATTTTGAATTACTACGTGTTGCTGTGAAAATTACGTCGCAATACAAAACAATAAACAATATGATTTAATGATTTTATATGATTTTAGAGATATTATTTACAATGAAAAATTCCTCTGTGCTTATTCCAAACACCTTTCATAAAGTTTGTGCACGTGGTTTGGCGGCATAACCGTGGTAGTAAACAAATGTTACTTGAAATTCTCACATCATATTAACATAGCGAAAAGTTACAACTTGATTATATAAAAATATACATTCATCATAATACTATCTGAAAAACATTAAAAGTTGGAACACATGGTACAAGGTAGGTCTAAACTACTGTATATCAACAACAAAACACGTGAGGTAAAGGCAGGCGAGCTTTAATAGGTTATTTTCTTGGGTGACGCAATAGCGATGCGACAAATTTATCAATAGTACAGAATACAAATATGTATTTCAGTTGATTTTACTGTATGTTGGTATCAGTATCTTTAAAGAGAAAGTACACTGAACTGCCCTACGTTTGGGAATTTGCTGCCAACCATACAACAGGAAAGGTAACTATTGGTAATACCGAAGTTAATGAAGTAACGGCTAGTGTTTATTTTTTAAAGGTGAAATATTTGCTAGTGATCACTTTATTCTGAATGACCTATAGCAAAGATTGTACAGCATGTTATGTGAATTTTTAAAACTTAAGGTTTTTTGTATAAATAATTCTTCAGGTACATTTTGTGTTGATCTCACCTTTAACTTGTTTATACAGGTCAAAAAAATTAGGGTTCTGGAGGAAGGCTAGAGGAGTTCTGTTCTTGCAAAGACTCTGCTGTACCATGTATCACTGGTATTCGTAGATAAGTCTGAAAAACAGTTTGAAAATAATTGTCAAATTTTGAGTCTGGATGTTTGAGTTTTTAGAAAGTTTCTTGAAATTTGATGGCTTGACAATTATTCCTTGCCGAGTTCATTTGAATATTTAAGTTAGTAACGTAGAGTCATCACATGGTACTGTAGTTTTCATGTTCAAAGATAGAATGTCACTGAAGTACTTTAAGATCAATTGGAGAGTTGTTTTTTCATTTTATTATTATGTTTGTACGTCAAACAGTTACGGTCTGCAGTGATATTTGGAAGTGGTTCTCAGTATACATTGGGCATTCATGAAACCCTTGGTCGTTTTTTTACTTTCAGATACTAGTTTGTATTTCCCTGCCAGTTTTTAATACCAACCTAAGCAACAAGCAACATGTCTAAGATTGTACTGTATTTTTTAAGTATTATTCTAGACAGTATGGTCTTCAAATTTGCTCACATAAATGCGAACCACCTAGACAATCCATAGCAACAAGTTTCACTTTCAGAGCGGTTGTCCAAATTAGCAGTCACCAGTCACCAGTCTCATTGCTTGTACAATTCTGGCACATTAACTTTTGAGACACCTTACATACATTTGTTCTTCATATGTGTAGGGGCGAACTTATATGGTGAACACCGTTAAAACTGAAGTAACAGCGTCAAATACCAAAATTTGGTGTTGGTCCCGAAGTAAAGCTAAATCAGCTCAGTGGTGCATTTTTACAGTAAAACCTTATTTAAAAAAAAAAAAAAAAAAAAAAAAACGTTGGTATACACAGATATTTTAAGGAACTGTTTGAAGTAGATGTTCATTTCCAAGAATAATTTTGGCGTGTAATTCTATCAATTTGTAATGTGTTTGCAAATAATACATATTTTTCTAAAAGAGAAGTTGGTGTCGCATATTCCACATGTATTTTTCTTAACTATATACAGTACATAGTTAACAAAATCAATAAATTCTATTGAAATCTTGAATTTAGATAGTGAAATTGACATAGAAATGAAGCCATAAAAATTTGCCCCTAAAGATGACCAGCGGTTTGTTGTCTTGGAAAACTCTTGTTTAAAACTTGTACCATCTGTAATGTTAATTTTCTTTTCACTCATCAAAGGCCGTGCAAAAATGGTTTAGATGCAGAAATATGTAGAGACAGGGAAAGTCCAGCATTATGAGTTTTAAGTAACGTAGGACCAGAGAAAACTGGTGTAAAGTAAGGAAGAGTGTAAAATATGGGTGTTGAAAAATTATTGTTGGGTGTTGAAAAATTGTTGTTTGGTTCCTATAATTTTGGAGATACAGCTTGTATTAAAGTTTGTACAGTTTTAATGTCATGTTGTATGAACAAGATTTGTTGTTTGTGCTGTGTATGAATTCACAAGTCAAGTGTACATTCTAAAGGTTGTGATTTATTCTCATTCGTTGGTTGTTGTAATGTGATGGGATGTTGGTGGTACAATTTGTAAATTAGAAGTCATTAGCTTTTGTTTATACTGTTGGTATTTGTCGTTCAGTGAAATTGTTCCTGCTACTGCAAGGGCTCAGAACTCCTCGTAGATTTTGCTAGTTTGTACGTGTATTACTATTAACCTGGCAGTGTTTTTATGTGTCTGTATCACAGAATATTTTTAGTGTAAATATACTGTATGTACTTTTCAGCAGTTAAGTTTCATTGTTAGCATATACTAGACGTAATTTATTATGTAGTAGATGTAGTGTTGTGTGAATCTGCTTTTTTGGTAACAACATAAAATATATATATATATATTTTTTTTTTTTTTTTATAACTATGTGAAAAATAAACAGATGCAACTTTTATGTTACGAGAATATTGCTGATAATAAGTATATTAAGAATTTTTTTTTAATTTCAGAAATTGAAGTGAATGTTTGGCTTAAATGTAAAATTTTAGCGTTAGAAATATTACGTGTACATCTTGAATCATGTATGTGCTGCAATCCTCTTTTAATACAAGCCTGAAGGCACCTAAACTTTTTGCAGTTTATAATACTGTATGTCCTGAAATTTGTATTAGCAGGTAATTTTTTAACTACAGTAAACCGTTTCAATAAGTTTATGAAGGAAAGAAAAAGAAAAGGAAAAAATGTTAAACTGGGAGATACCTTAAATGGGTAAATATTACATGTTTATCAGTGCTATAACACAATTATTTTCTTGTTTGGTAAGCAAGAAATCCTGTAAAGATAAAGTTTACTTAACAGCAATGTACTGTACTTTTGAAGCTGTTTTACCACAAAGTATAAACATTTTTGTCACATCATTTTACTAGTGAACCTAACATTACCTTTTTTTAGTTACCTTACTGTATACAGAAAATTTTTATTGCGCCAGAAAATTAACATTTGATCCCCATTTCATCCTGAGAGGAAAGAAAACTACTTTTATAGAGGTTTCCTTGTATTAAAAATGCACGTTAAATGTTTTCAAGTGATAAATAGAATAACAGTTTTGTTGTTAAACACATTTACGTACTTTTTATGAGAACTAGAATATTGGTTGAGAGAGGACAGTTTTGCCTCATTTGGATTTTTGGATGCTAAACTTTCTTTTTGAAACAAGAAATGAAAGTATGGCTTGTTCACTGTAATATCAATATGCAGAATCTTCAGACAATCCTAATTACATTTTCTAATGTAAATGGTAATGAAGGTAAATACTGTATTGAGGTTGTGTCTACCAAAGTCAAGTCTTACAGGATAGAATTGTGCAGGTATTTTACAGGACATCTTTCATGGCAGCATAGCTTGTGTGACCACGTACTGCAGTTGGGGCTGTTATCAGTTGTGAATCTTTGATGTACTGCATGAGAGTTTATTTTACAGGTAAACTAAACATCAAAGTAGGGAACATCTCTGAATAACGTAACTAGTCACAGGTCACACGTTCTAGTTCATCTTTAATTGTATGTGGCCTATGGAATGTGTATGCCGGCAAAGTATTTTACAGTAGAATTCCCTTATATTGTACCTTGGAGGACCATGAGAAAGTGACACAGACAGGAAACCATGATAAGAAGGAAAGTTAGAAATTCATAATGGCTTGGCAACATCGTGGTAAGTAAGTTTTGAAAACGGCAAAACGGAAAAATTTATAATTACTTAAACATAGCTGTAATTACTATTATTCTTGTATAGGTGTTTTCTTATATCATTAAATAAATTTTAAAATGAACAAGTAGAACTGCTTTACTTAAGTTGTGAGGCTACAACTCTTATCTGGACGTTAAGTAATTATGCAAACTGCTTACTGATGATTCACTTATATTGCTGTAATACCGGTATGTATATCTTTGTTGTGGGTCAATGGGAGTTTTACTGGTATCACTAATGTGAAGTTCAACATTAACTGTTTCGAAAATGAATTTGTTAGTAACTTAGCACAGGAATCAAATGTAACTTACTACTGTATATCTCCTACTACGTGTGCTGTGCAGTAGACAATGCAATTTATCCAAGTAAGTAGCAGGAAGAACATTCTAGAGATAAATACTCTACGTTTAAGGGCATGGGCCTGAGTTTCTTCGCATTTAACGACAATTGTTTTTTAAAACGTAAATGAGAGTTGATATTGTAAAATCGCTTCGTAACTCTGTCATGGCTGATTTAAACTGCATATTCTAATTTTGTCGAGTCAGAAGACTGCAAAATAGTTGCTAATTAGTTAATTAATGAAATTTCCTTTTAATTGATAAATTAGCTCTTCTCATACAGTTTGTTTCGAAAAATTACATTGCATAGTAAAACCAATTTGCAAAAAAGTTGCAAAGCGATTTTACGATATCGACTCTCGTATGCATTTAAAAAAATAATTCTCTCAAAAGCCGAGAAATTCGGGCCAAATCCCTTAAATGCAGTACGTTACAGATAAGAATTATTGATGTATATTTCCACAGGAATGACAGAACATTCAGCCTCAACTTTTACAGTAGCAAAATTTTGTCATAAATCAACTATAACAGCGTCATTTTGTTAAATGTTCCCATTTATGAAATATTTGATTTTAATATTCTGTACTGTCTTGACTGTATACTGACTCAAAAATGTTGCACATATTTATTTGCACATGTGTAAGTTTACACTTTTAGAAATTTTTAATGTTATTTTTAAAGATATGTACTGTATAGTCAATGATATGAATTTGTTTGAAATTGTTACAAATTTATATCAATTCATAAACTGCAAATAATAAGTTTTTTAAGGGAAGGATACTTTTTTGAAGGGGAATTGAAAACTTTTGTTCAGAAATGTGCATTGACGTCCATATAAAACTGTTAGGATACTAAAAACTTCTTCAATCAGAGAGTAAATAGTAGTTTTAAATGTTAACATAATATGAGGGTCATAAATCTGTAGATGTATTTAATTTGCCAAGTGGGTAGCGTACCATGAAGATATGAGACTGGGCATTATACCTGTAAAGTTGGGTCTGTTTTTATTATGTATATAAGAATCACTTTTTTTATTAAGTGTGTGTTTGGTGATATTTTACATTACTTACATATTTACATTGTGTTGCAATCTAGTGCTGTTTGAAACACTCAACAGTTTTTAATGTATTTGTAAATTTGTAGAGTTGGAAGTGTGCAGTTTACTTTCTTGGTGTGAAGTTGTAGAACATTTGTAAGAATTTTATTTTATTTGTGTAGGTTTTATGTCTTCCAAAAGTTGTAGGGCGTTGAAAGAAACTCACTCACCAGCATATTGGCAGTTCACTACAGTTGCACAGTTTTGGCTGTGGTAGATGATACGTACATGTGTAGTTACACAGTTGCTAAACAGCCATTATAGGCTCCACCTAACACGTTCGAGTTATTGAAATGTGAGGACAGTGAACCCAATAGTTCCTCATGCACCCCGTACTGAATACATCATTGCTTCTACAAATGAGGCACCCAACTGGGGGTTTATCAATCTTCCTATTGCTGACTTGATGTGTGATCAATACTACCTGTTATTTTTACAGTGGTTTTGTCATCATTTGTATTTTTGTGCCCAAACTAATTTTACTTTTCAGAAGTTTTGGAAAAATTTGCTGCCCTTAAATTACATGTTTGAAAGAGATGAGGTTAAAATGAGTCTCTTTTGCATTTTTGTGGTGATTTTTATGAAAAAATCTATTGTGCCAATAGTTTTAAATTTGGTGTGTACAAACATGTCACATAAAAACGTAATTATTTTGTAAGCCTCCACAGAACTGTGATTGATTTAAGCACACAGTTGGTTTGGGTATACAGTTACTGGGTAAAATTACTAAGTTGTTTTTACGTATCTTATGTGAAGTATGATTGTGTGTTATCCAGTACACTCATACTTTATGCTATGCAATATTCTGGAAAACCTGCATGGTGTTGGGAAAGAGATTTACAGTTGAAGTTATTTTAACCACAGAAAAATTAATGTGTGTGCTAAATGAAAAAAAGTGGCTGCAGTACGTTTATAAGCATTATGATAAGTACAGGGTATCTGAAAAGTGTATGTTTGAAGTGTTTTGGTATGCTAGAAGATGTCATAATTTCATTACGCCAATAGTGGCAACTTTCTAAAATTATGTAACGTGCTGTACTAGTGTCCCAAGTGGCTTGGAGGATGACCAGCATCCAAAACTACCTTTTCGTAAGATTAAATGGAAAAGTGAAATATTTACACTAGAATAGTTTCATGTGATTGAAAAGCTCACCACTGGAATGATGTATTGGTAAGAATCTGGCCGATGACAAGCGACTTGGGACGTTACTGTTGAATGTACATTTTTCTCCTGTGCTTCAATATAGCTGTTGCTGATTTGCAGTGAATGTACCTGGAGTGGAGGAAACACAGTCTTACAAACTGAATGTTCATCGGGGTCCCTTGTGTTTGATGTTAATGTATAGTATTTTCCTACCATAAAGGTGCAGTTTTATTGAATAACATTTGTGTACCTCTCAGTTCTTTAGTAGGAAGATGGTTCTTTTAAATTCAAAAGTGATTGTTTACATTTTATTTTTTGAATTGGTATAATGTAAATTTGATGTGTTGTTGTTATAAAACGAAACAGTTCTATGTAGTAATCTCATTTTGTCTCTAGGTGTATTCTCAAATTTTCTGTGTACGTACAGTGAAAGCACATTATGAAGAGTATGGTTTATGTCATAGTCTGTCGTATGTCATATAACAGCAACTTATAGTGTACCATCCATCCACAATACATGTAAATGTGTTTTGATATAACAACTATTAGCTATAAAGACAATTTTGTTGCCATTGAAAGTTGTTGTTTTAATGAGATTACGCTGTATTCCGTAAATTACAAAAACATAATTTATTAATAGTTGGATGGTGTTATGCAGCAACCAGCTATGAGCCAAATAATAGTTGTAAATAACAATGTGTCTAAAGATTCTTAGCTTTGAGCAGTTCTTACGAGAAGTAGGCATATTTTGGTCTTATAAAGGAAATATTTTGAACACGCTACAGGACCAGAATACATTAAGACAGTTTTAAAACTGAAAACGTTTTCATCTGTATTACGCAACACAATCAATTGGCGCATAGCTGGTTTATGCATAACTTCGTCCAATTATCTTAAAAGATAAAGTTCATAGGAATGCAGAAATACCCAGCATAGTTGTAACAGGTATTAATGCATTTTCTTTACATCTGTTTGTAAAGTGACTTGAGTGATAATTGACCTAAAGTGTCTGTGTTAGTTGTGATGTGAGATTAAAATTTTAAGTTTTGGATTGTGTGTAATATTCATTTCCTCAAATGTATGATGTTGAGCATCTCAGTGATTAAAGAGTGTTTGGATTAGACTAAAAGTACCAACACAAATTTTTCATGCTACTTTTGTGTCCATCTACATACAAGTGAATGTGTTTGTAATTGTAATTTTATACAATTTTGAATAATTTTTTAAATAATTATAGTAATAATTTAAGTGTAAAGGATGGACCATTCCAGAGAAATTATATTTATGCAGCCATTAATTTTTTTTTATATGCGCCAAAATTTCATTGTACAAACTGGCTAGTTGAACATGTCTGCATTTATAAGCTGTTTGTGAAAATGTAACTATGTGAATAATAAATCATTTTGTCATCAAAAATAGTTAGTTTTATTTCAGAAAATGGCAAAGAAGTAAATAATTAATTGGTGTCCATGATTTTTACATTCTGGAGTAATACATTTTTCATACCTAAATGACATCACAGGTATTTCTATTGAAGATGTGACTAAAGAAAAATAGGTTACTGTAAGCTTGCAGTCTAGGTAAAGTGCAATGGTTTTACAGCCCTTTGAGATCTTAAGGGCGCCGCCTACCCGCACGTGAGAGGTTCAAAAGCTATAGAGCAGTAAGGTCGACCTTGAAGCGTGCATCAAATGCCGCGTCGCCTCAACAAGCAGAGCGTTGAACTGACGTGCAAGGTTCCCGCCGAACGGTTTTTACTATGGGACATTAAGCGGTGAATATATTTTATTGGTGGAATGTCTGCAACTAAGTTCAGTGCAGGTTGCAATCTGAGTTTCACAAACATCTGGTTAGTACATTTTGAAGTACGGAAGTCTGAAATGGCAGTTTTTAGCCGTGTTTTGGTGGGCTTAGAAACAGTATTTTTAATGAGCGTGGTGTATTAACAATGAGGTTCCTACCTTGTGTGAAGTGTGTTTTATTTTCGTACGTGTGCACAACGGGCACACGTGGGATATTTTTTGTAGAAAAAACCTGTTTACGAACACACTGCAATGCATTTGAAGCGTGTGGTAGGCGGCCGCGTTAAGAGACAATGAGAGTGACGTGAGGTGAAGGACAACACAACAGCCATGCTCGAGCATGGATTTGAACCCAGTACCTCTCGCACCATAGACCGGTGCCTAACCGACTATGTTATGGAGGCTACCTCCTACAGTACACAATTAATACATGTAGGTTTATCAAAAGATACGGGCTCCTCATGTGCACAACATGTTTCAGTCTTGTAGTGCAAGGTAGACCTGTTTGGAAGAGACGAGCATGGTGCGCTTCTTTGGTGGCCTATGGAGATAATGCCAATCTCTAGATTGTAGTCCATTATGCAGAACAAACAACATTCCCTAAATGTGAATTTAAAATTGAAAGACATTGCATTAAATGTTGAATACAACAAAGTAATAACTGACTTAAACTTTGGATGTATCTCATTAAGCTGAAATAGTAACATGAGTCACTTATTTTGCTACCATCCGCGTGTGTTAACGTATTTACCGACATTGTATAAAGTGCACCAAAGAAAACAGGCCAGTTCTCAATGTGTTCTATCACACATTTATACGCATACCTGAGCCCTTAATGTGTTAACCACTTCACACCTTAAAACACTCAACAACTTTATAATCTATACTATTCCTAGTTAGGTTAGTCGATTCCTTGGGTGACATGTTAACGGTTTTATTACATGACAAAATACATGAAGGGAATTAAAATTTAACACTTAACGATGAGAATACTTTACACCAAGTACAGTAGTTAGCAACTGAAAAATTCTTTGGATTTTTAGAATTGTAACAGACTGTTTGGTAATGAAAAGTACTTTTATAAGGTTTCATTCTCTAGTTAAAATAATTTTTGCAAAGACAGATGACAATATAATATAAAATAGTTTTATTTTGCTAAGAGAACATATTTGAAAAAGTCCTGTCGAAAACACATTTGTGATTTCAGAAAACATTAATGAGCATTTAGTTTGAATATAAAATCAGTAACATACTGTTCCATAATCTTTTATGATTTCGGTATTAAAACAAGCTAGATTCTAGAATTACATAAAATGTCAAAGATGCAACACTTCTCCATGGAAAATCCTGTGTGTGTATTAAAAGTAAGCAAGGATAGGGTTTCAAAACAAAGGTGATTAAATTACGATTTAGGTGGTGTATAACTTCACTATAGAGATTCGATTTAATTGCAAATACACTATTGACTGAAGGCTCAGAAGAGCAAACTACCTGAAGAGAGCAAGCCATTGCAGAAATGAAAATAAAATGGTAACAGAAATCTAACAAAACCTGAAATAATAGCCAATGTCAGCAGGCCAACATTCCTGCGACACATGTTTTATGGTAAATATGGTTTCGTAAAAAATACCAGCATGTTTAAGGTAGCTGACCACACTAAGCTACAAGTGATTACTAACGTAATACTGTATGAATAACTAATTATGGGTTAGAAAAGTACTAATTCCAAATAACGTTAAAATTCAGAATCATGTTAAAATTGTTTACTGTTAGCCGTCTGTTTCTCTTAAGTCACTCTTCGTTTTCTCAACCACTCATCTTGCCTCTCATCATTGTCCAGTGCTCAAGACCTTGCCTTTATTTTCTACTTTTTGAAATTTTGTGAACGAAAATTAATTTGAGATTATTGCGTGGATTCTGTTAATCTTGCACTATGTTACAAGCATAGCATTTGAACTTTTAACGTATATTAAGGGTGTCCTTCTATCATATTATTATTATTTGCTCGATTGATTAAATGTTCAACTGTAATGCTTGAACTGTAGTGCGAGGTAAATAGAATTTGTGTTATAATCACAAACATTACATATTTCTTCTCAAAATTTAAAGGGAAAAATATTTCAATATGGTGACTGATGTCCCACCTTAAATTAAGGGTTGACCAAATATCTTCATTCCTTTCTACTTGAGATATAAGAGGTATTTATTAATGGGTCTGCCTGCACCTAACTTATAGCCATGGAGTTTAAACAGTGATTGAGTGTTAAAATAAATTACTTCTTAGTGGAGTGATATTATATATCTTCTGAAATTATACATTCCACATGAGATTCCTGCAAAAATCTGCAATTTTTTCTGTCCATGGCAGAAACGAGTGGCCCCAGATATGGGATAAATGTTGCTGGACTGACGGAGGATTCCCGGGGAAACAGGTTGGAATAACTGGTAGTCATACGAACAAACATCAGTGCTATGTTATAACACTAAACAATCTGGCCAACCACATATCTTCCAGGGCCACTTGTCTCTGTCACTGACAATACTTAGCTCTGTGGAGTCCTTGAATAAAAGTTCCAAATTTTAACATTTACTAATAGTTAAGTACAAGAGATTATGTTACATACTTTGTTTCCGTAACGCCTAGTCTATCATTCCATATTTACAGTTATTAACAATTTTCATTAACATTATGAATATAGGTATTTGTTGCAAATAGCTTTATGAATTATGCTGCTATAAAGATATCTTAGAGATTTTTCACATCAAAACCAGTAATGGTTTCTTATCATCCTAATAGTACCTTCCGTTCAGTCAGTATTGTCTAACCAACATCCCTGCCTTCGAATCATTCTCATAAATGTTACGTTGTGAGATGATTCCTTACGAAATATGATAAGTTTTATGATATAAGTTTATGACTGGTGCAATTCTTAAAGAAAATAATTCTAATTTTAAAATTGAATTTGAAAATTAACAAAGAATAAATAAGGAATAAGAAATAATGAATTTTCGGAAGCGGCAGGTTTGCAGTCTGTGCTAAATGATTTCAAATACCTTTCTTCATTCTCTTCTATTAG
Organism: Medauroidea extradentata; assembly: GCA_003012365.1. Taxonomy (NCBI): domain Eukaryota; kingdom Metazoa; phylum Arthropoda; class Insecta; order Phasmatodea; family Phasmatidae; genus Medauroidea; species Medauroidea extradentata. The sequence goes on from PNEQ01033097.1 coordinate 21,194, forward strand.
ATAACAGGGTTGATCAAGGCATTTTTTTGCATAGAATATTTTGCTATTACATTGTTTGCTATTAAAGGTCACATTTTGTAGCAGAAAGCCCCAATGAACCAAAAAGTTCACCCTTACCGCAACACATTCAAGAGAACCGTTTTTGGGTAGAGCATACGGAGCCTCACGTGTAGGCAACACGCAATACATAGGATGCCGGGCGCACACGCAAATAAACTGGACGAGACGTGGGGGCCTAAATGTAGATGTATCAGGCGCATATGAACTGCAAGGAGGTTACTCTAGACTAGATGTATCAGGCGCATATATGTACTGCAAGGAGGTTTCTCTAGACTAGTATCAGGCGCATGCATATATGTACTGCGCTGCAGGATACTCTACACACTAGATGTATCAGGCGCATATGTACTGCAGGGAGGTTACCATCTATGTCGGCTGGCAGACTGCGCTCACATCGCTGCGTAGTATATACAAAGGGCTGCTCCAGGAAGGATTTTTTGGAGGTGTAGGAGGATTGGGGGGGGGGGACTATGCAGTACCCCTACATTCACCCATTCCTCCCATTTAAGAGGGGGGTCCGGGGTTTTCCCCCTGGGGGAATGTGGATTTCAAGGTGCGAAATGTTGCTATTTTAGCTGTTTTCATGGCAGAAAGTAACAAATTTTTTTTGAACATGAACTTTCAGCGTCTTTCAAAAATCAAATCCTGGTTAGCATTTTTCGATTAAATGGTTAATTATGGGTACCCCAAGCATTTTTTGCAAAGTCGCCGTATCATGTTATTTAAGCTTGGAAAGCTACATGTACTATCGTGCATGTATTATGTTTAACTAGAATAAAACGCAAAGTTGCCAACTGGTGTAACTAATGTTAATGTATCATTTTATGTATAAATTAGACTGATCATGGCGTAATTTTTCCCATTGGAGGAATTAGCTGCTATCCTTGGAAATTTGTGCAAATATTTCGTGTTATAACTCAGAATGGTCTGAATCGTAACTGTTTGTTACCAACAAATAAAGCCTTTACAGTTAAATTTTTTTATCTGTAGGAAATATCTACAAGTTGAGAATACACAGCAGGGACAATGGTTTATTGCGGGAAAAGTTGCATGTTAGTAAGCCTTCAAGGCAATGAGCATATAACTGAAATGTTCAATGCTATTGGTTACAGTTCCTGCACTCTAAATTATAATCAGTGAAAAATTGCTGCTTTGTAGTTGAATCCTACAACTCAATCGGTGAAAATTGCTTCACTTGAAATCAGTGGAAAACTTCTAACTGCTTTAGAGGGAATTGGTGAGTACCAATAATGATGTATCTATTACCAATATAAGCACGTAGGTATTAATAGAACACATTTTCTCAAATTATGACAATTTAATGTTTACATTTAGAACAGATTTAAATTCAGATTTCGGCTAATGGTTTATTCGAAGAATAAAATAAAAATATTCGTCGTGATAGTTAAATCTGTTTGCCGCTCACATGAAATATTTTATTCTCATACTCGCTCAATCAATGCAACATAGGACTCTGAAAACGCAAACAGTTATCATTTATTCATAATAATATTATAATTTGAAAGCCCCTTCGCACAAACAATCTCAATCATCGATGAAAAATAAATGAAAAAATAAATAAATAAGCGAATAACGACTTTAAACAAAAATATACCGAAGGTGATTCTTTTGCAACACTTGAAAAAAAAAAAACTAAATTTTTCCATATTCTCGAATCTTTCGTAACCAACATTTGTAGAATATTACTACTCTTCTCGCTACTTCTTCGGCTACTTAACCGGGAGTCAAATATTGGTGATAAAACACTTTTGAATATTTGACCGGAGGTTGGTTTGACCTGGGACTAGCAAACTGCCACATTTATTACCACAATGTGGTAAACCCGGCCCTGAAATGTTTACAATCAGACAAATGTACCAACTTCTCTGTTAACGTATAGGTGTCGTCATTAAATTCAGAACATTTGCACACATTTCTGCAGACGGCAACAAGCAATAGTGACACCTAAAGTATTGTTATAAATTTAATTTAATGTACTTCGTTTGTCGAAACACATCAAAGGTTTAAGTTCAGAATTTGCTGTAATGGAACTCTCGTCAGTCTCGTACATAACTATACTGTATTGCGGATGTAGATGTTACACACCATCGTTTTTAACAAATAAAAGTTTTTGTAAAAATGTACAATGAAAGGGAAGGACTACCAACGAATGCATTTATGAAAAACTTAAAACCCGCAACTATTATTAAAAAACGTATTTTTCGTGTATGAGCACGCTTTGTCAATGAAGTAATGCAAATGATAACATTTGTTTTTCTACGTACAGGAAAATGAATGTTAATAAACGATTACATTGAATAAGAGGTTCATAATTGTACATTTAAACTGCCTGCTGCGGAAAAGTGTAAAGACATTTCCCGGGTAAATACTAAAGGTAGTTAGCAATTTTCCTAGAGGTTTACTTTAATACTGAATGTACTTAATACAATGCTTAAAATGTAAGAATTTAGATTCCATTGTCTTTATTTATGATATTGTAAACGTAAGTCAAGAGATAAAAACCCCCAAATTTTTGCTGCTGGATGACGGCGGTAAACAACCACCAAACGCCCTAGATACTAATACCGGACAGCTCTATGCAAATACTAAGAGTAAGCGTGTGAAAAATAACCTAGCGGTTTGAGATGAAACTAACATATATTTTGATACTAGCTGTCCCTTTGCGACTTCGCCCGCGTGTACTATAGAAAACAGTAACTAACTTTTAATTACGTATAAATTGATGGTGTTACTATATTTTCTGTATATATTTAAAACAACAAGTACAAAGATATTTATCCAGTCCACTTCGCTGAGCGTACTTTAATTGCAGAACATCTTTGTTTTTAATTCATCTTTATTTCTCTATAAAAATAGCTGCCCGGCTGCGGCTTTGCCCGCGTGAAATTATGTAATGTAAACAGTAACTCTGGATAACATATGTGATGAAGGCATTAACAGCTAGCGTACTCAGTAACAGTGAACTATAAATTGTCTTAGCTCAGTGTAAAGAGCGCGCGCAATATGTTCGTACGATGTCATAGTAATTCCCACCGCAAAGTCTTGCACGGGATACGAACCCGTAACCCCACCCCTCCCACACCACAAACTTTATACAATACTTGAGTAAATGCTTAAAGGCAGGCTGTGGTAATTCTTTCGTATGTACGGGCTACAGTCCAAAGAGATTTTGTTTATGAGCAGGTTGGCACAAGGAAACAACTGTTGAATTATTTCTCCATTACCATTCTCTTTTTTCGGGAGACTAACATTTTACTACTTTGCACGTCCTTAATTTTCGAATTCCATAAATTCCTTAATTTAATTTGTACATATATACATAAGCTTCATTCTTATCAAAAAATCATCTCGATATCTCAACGGACATAAGCAGTACAAACGATTATTTGAAAACACATGATATTTTTTAACAGATTTCAAGGACGAATTTCGAAAAATCCTGAAATTACTTTTTTTTATATTTATGTAAGATTTAATTTAAAGCGTAAACTAATGCAATATTTCCACTGGTTTAGGAGATAAGTGGGATTAATTAAAAACAGGGTGAATTTTTTAAAGAGCTTTCAAAGACGAATTTCAAAAAATTCTAAAAATAATTTTTTAGTAATTTACTTAAGCATCATTTTAAAGAAAAAAAAACTCCTCACTATCTGAAATGGTTTAGGATAAATTAAGTAATTAATGAAAAACACATTTTACGGCTTTTCACCCCCTTAATATTCGAATTTCGCAAAATCAAAAATTCGCAAATATGCATTTGTTTGGGCAATATTTTGAAGTTAAAAAACTATGATAGCTTTCCCGGTTAATGAGATATCAGGGATTCTTTGATTAAACACATTTCACCTCTTTTCACACCGTACGGGAAGCTTCCCTCAAAATGTCATGGTTCTAGGTCCGGCGGTTTGTGCTGTGCGTTTATGAGTGAGTGAGTGTGTCGATCAGGACACTTCATTTGATGTATTACGATTACTTTTGTATAAATATTGTGTTTTGTTATTTTAACATGCTTTATTTAATTTTTACGTGTTTATCGTAATTTTTTTATTTTCTCCATGCAACGAAAATATGTTCTGCAGAGAGAAAATTTTCCCAGAATTTTTATGTTGGCAGCGTACACCTGAAATTAATTAAATGTAGGGTGCTGTTCCCTGGTGGTTTGACGTGATAACACAATCAGAATTCTCAACTGTCCGGTATTGGTTTATAGTATATTCGCAACCACTCGCATACTACGCCTTGTTGCACAGAACATGCGGTGCCATTGGTTAACCTTGAAAATTCTCATTCCACCCACTGGTCAGTCATGCCAACCCTTGAGACAGCCCTGCCTACGTTTGTGGGTGTATTTCCCTCTCCCTCGTCTTACCAAGCCTTTATCATTTTACAATCTCGGATTCAAGTTTTTATTCGACCTGATTGCACGCAGTATAACCCCCACCCTTTTAGAGTTGCCATTTGTATATTTAACATGTCGTTTAAAAGTCATATGTAGTCAAATGTTTCCTATAATTTCCTTGTCATTTATAGTTCTACAATGTAATAAAAGTTTCTCACTATCTGTATATATAAAAGCGAACAACCACTCACTCACGCACTGGCACATTCATCAACGCTCAGCCTAAGTCGCTGAACCTAAAACCATGAAATATTGACTGTAGCATCCCCTTAGCCCGTAGGCACCCACTACGAAGGGATTTTTCGGAATTTGGAATTTAAGGGGATTAAATGTGTTTTTAAAGAATCCCTGATATCTCATTAACTGGGAAAGGTAGTATTATTTTCTTAACTTCAAAATATTGCACAAACGAACGATTTCAGCAAGTTTTTCGATTTTGAAAATTTCGAAAATTAAGGAGGTGAAAGTCGTAAAACGCGTTTGTCATTAATACTTGATTTCTCTGAAACCAGCGGGTGATTTTTTTCTTTAAAACGATACTTACGTGGATATCTAAAAATAATTTTCATAATTTTTCGATATTACAACTATTAAGTCTTTAAAGATATTGAACGTGTTTCCAATTAATCCTCTGTGCCTCCTAAACCATATGAAATATTGACATGGTTTTTGCTGTAAAATACCGCTTACGTAAATATCTAAAAATAAATTGTTCAAAATTCGTCCTTGAAAGACGTTAAAAATATAAAACGTGTTTTCAATTAATCATCTGTACCCCTTATACCCGTTGAGATATCGAGATGATTTTTTGATAAGAATGAAGCTTATATAAATAACTAAAACCTGAATTCAGGATTTTATGAAATTCGAAAATAGAGGATGTTAAAAACAGTAAAATGTTACAGTCTCCCGAAAAGTGAGAATGACCACTGAGAAATAACAAAGAAAGTTTTTTTGGTCAACCAATTCAATAAACCTCTTTGGGATATGACCTGTACATACGAAAGAAGACACCTGCTGGCCTGCCTTGAAGCATTAGTTCGGGTAGGTCTATTACATAAGTCTGTGGTGTGGTATGTTTCGGGTTCGAATGACGTTTAAGAATTTTACTTAAATTGATTGACTTGCGGTGGAAGTTACTATGATTGTGGCGTAAAAATCTTTGTTTGAAACAGGTTAAGGCATATATGACATAAGAATAGAGTATAACCACTAACCAATATTTTAAACAGAATTACTGTTTACATTACACTATTCCACGCGGGCAATGTGAGTAATACACGTGAGCAAAGCCGCGGGCACACTGCTAATATAACAATAAACAAATTGCTGCCTGGATGCCATCACACACATGAATAAGCATCAGGTTGTTGCCTTGCCATGTCAACATATTGAAATTTGACAGCCAAGGTTGCCAATATTCATAGTATATAAAGGGTAGTATGCTGTAATTCGGAAAGTACTTCATCAGGTAGGAATTGTTTAACTGGTCATCAAGGCACGATGGCTAACCATAGTTTCTATGGAGTAATGACAACTTTTCCTGGAGTACAACAATACAGATATGGTCCTTGGTGAAGCACAGGGTGAGTTATGACTATGAAACTCTGGTTCTTGAACTTTTCATGACTACATCAACAACCCCCATCACACTTCCTTGAAAATTAAAAATATTATTGATATATTTTATTTGCATATTTGACAAACATACGTCATGGCAAATATTATTTCATACGTGTTTTGATTTTGAACAAAACACTTAGCACTTATAACATAACATAATTTTGATTCTTACACGAACCCTATAACATATAATGACATAAGAAACACACAACTAAAAAAAAGGAAATGTTATAGGATGACT
>PNEQ01033097.1:27637-42325 GCA_003012365.1 Medauroidea extradentata
TATATATATATATATATATATATATATATATATATATATATATATATATATATATAGATAGATAGATAGAGAGAGAGAGAGAAGCTTGTTTTCGGTGAAAATATTTTCATGATTTCGTCAATTTTGACAAGGCGAATTCGTTGACTTTTTCGTCAATTTTCAAGTCATTTCGTCATAAATTTCGCTAATTTTGTAAACTTCTAAGAAAAATTTTGGAGGTAACACATGTGTGCAAAGTATTGTATTTTTAGTTAAATATTTTAATAAAATTACTTTCTTTACATATATGTTAATTGAGTGGTTGAAAATTTACCCATTCGTTACATTTGATGGTTAGATTAGACATATTAAACACACCAATACATATGATTGGAATGAGGGATAAAATTATATAAACTAACATTAGTTGCAAGAATAAGCTGTTATCGGTATTATTTTTCTCAAGTAAAATAGGACACTTTCTACATCAAATTTAGAAAATTCAGAACTTAATTTTAGGTTATGTTGGATCACATTACAATTATAACAACACAACTATACAATTAAACGGCGAGATAATTATTTTTACGTCAGATTATATGGCATCGCATCTGTATTAATTACTCGAAGTTACGAACAACGCCATAAAGAATAAAAAAAATTTTGAATAGCATAACCTACATACCTTGAATTTGTTCATTCGTATTTCGCCTCTAAATGTTATATTTAAGACGCAACAATTTTACCCCCATTATTTTCACTGTTATTTGTTGCTGGAAAAATTATGCTGGATTATGTCATTCGTGCCATGTATTTTACGCGGTGCGTGATAATCAAGGTTACATTGCGTTATTTCCCGAGACTCTCATTCTGACAAAATGTACGTCACATCATTACAGACGTAAATTTCTTTGGTCGTAATTAATATTGCCGTATTAAAAGATTAATATATTGTTTATCATTACAAATTCAAACAAAAATAAACGGGAATCACGTAAAACCAGGATAAATGAACACTTTGCGTTACTTAATCCAAACAGCCACCATTTTCATGTCTCTTTCGATACTCTCGAAACTCGCTTTCGAATCGGACGTCATTTACTACAGAATACGTAAAAAATTTTGTAATTTCGCACATAATTGATCAATTTCGTGATTTCAAAGAAGTGGCAAATTTCGCAATGATTTCGCGCGTCGCGAAAAACATGTGTCTATATATATATATATATATATATATATATATATATATATAATATATATAATATATATATATAAACATACATATAACGTCAAAACCAGGGCATTAATGAAAGTATGGTACGCACACTTAGCGAGAGCTGATTCCTAGTAAGAAATCAGGTACAGTTAAAAACTGCAAGTTTTTCGCTTCTGTGTATAGCATGTTGCCTACCTGCAAGGCTCCACATTTCCTACGTATTTTCCATATTCTTAAAAACGGTTCACTTGGGGGTGATGCAAGACAAGGCAACCTTTCATAATATATATGCCTCCTGCTACAAACTGTGCCATTTAATATTTAATAATTAAAATAATAAAATTGCAGTAGAAAACATTCTATGCCAGAATAAGACTTGACCAAACCCGTTAGCTAATTAAGGTGAGAGGTGTTCGAAACAACTTTTACACAGATTGCAAATCTTGTTACTCCGCTAAACTACTCCCGGAAATTCATTATTTAGTTTGTTCTTTTTCTTTTCGATAAATGAATACTTCAATTTTCATTTTCGAACCTAAATTTCTCCCTTAAGATTTGCGCCGGACAAAAGCTGGCATTATATGATTTCACTTCATTTTTTACATTTAATCATTTCGCAAATTTTAAAGCATGTTTTCATGAACAGCCTGTACGTCGAATAAACCCTCGAGGATATTGTAGCTACACGTGTGGGGATGAACTTTAGATCAAGAGATGAGTTTTAGTGATGTGAGGCAACAGTAAGAATAATAGTTTAATAATGCAAGGAAGACTGGACAGTATTATTCATCTGTAGAAGAATTGAAACATGAATATTACAGCTTGTTTTGATGTCGAAACAGACCAAATGTTTATGATACTTGAGGACATCATCGATAGTAGAAGCTAACATTTCGGAAGAAATCGGAGTGCCTCAGGAAAGAATGCGATTTATTGGTGAGTTGTTTTGTTTTTAGTTCGTATACACTACTTGTGTTACCCCCTCTCCTTTCTTACAAACAAGTTCGTGACGTCACCGACGCGCGAAGAGTTAGGTATCAGTCATACAGAACGTCCAATATTTTCTTGAAAGTTTCTAAAGCCCTTATAATTAATTTATCATTACCATCCTAATATCCCGGTACATGTTTCATGTTTTTATTAAATTGCATGCATTTCATCTCCTATCGAGACGTTTTTAACGTTGTCTATGCCATTTACTCCTTTCCCCTATCAGTTTCTTTCAGTCTCTTCAGGTTATCTATCATGGGGTTTTAATATGTTGCAATTACATACTTGTTTGCCATTCCCAGTAAAGTAATGATGCATGCTACCATTTTGTACATAATTCTTGCATGTCTACACATAATCCTCGAGACGCAACTAGGCAACACTTATTCTTTGAGCCCGGGCTATTCAGTAGTTAAGGGTACTGCCTTACTGGGAATACTGCCGAGAGAAAGGGCAAGCATTTTATTTTACTTTTTTTAATATAAAATTGGAGCAGTTAAAAGTTAGATATCTAGCACTAATAACCTGCATTTGTGTGGATCGCGTAACTGTTACGCACTGTTTTTATGCTTTATATTTTCCACGAAACTTTATGAAGCGACATTCTTATTTTATTAGTGGAAAGTACAGCGTCAAAAATAATGCTCGTTCGTTCCTGTGTTACGAATCTGATAAAAAATAGAGAGCAGAACATATCATTCGTTTTTAGCTATTTCTTCGAAGGATCTCAAAACATGATTACAAAAGGCAGGCTGTATTTATAAAAAAACCACTAAAGCACACTAACTGCTACTACTACAACTGCTAATAGTAGTACTACCACCACTGATACCGCTACTACTAATACCACTATCACCACTACCAACTATACCACCACTACTACCACCACTACTATCACCACTACTAAAACTACCACCAATACTATCACTACTACCACCGCAAACAACACTACCACCATAACCACCACTACTACCACCACTACCCCAACGACTACTAACACAACCACCAATAACACCACTGCTACCACCAATAACACCACTACTACCACCAATAACACCACTACTACCACCACTACCACCATTACTGCTGCTACTACTAGCACCGTTAATCGCATGAAAACATAACACGTGATACTGGCTAGAACTATTTATTGTCTACTGTACTACTGCTACTACTACAAAAGAGCACTACTACTACGAGTACTACTACTTCTACTACTATTACTAGCATCACTACTACCACTGCTGCCACTACTACCACCTCCACCTCCACCACCAAAATCACGTTCATCAGCACCACCACTATTGGGGCCGCGGTGGCCGAACGGTCAGACCGTTTACCTCCCACCAAAACGATCCGGGCTCGATTCCCGGCGGGGTCGGTCCCCGTATTTTCGCATATGGTAATCGTGCCGGATGATGCCGTTTGTCGGCTGGTTTTCTCGGGGATCTTACGTTTCCCCCTCCCTCTTATTCGGCGCTGCTCCATTCTCACCCCATATCACCCTTCACCAGCGCTGAAGACCTCGATGTTGAGCGCTGACCAATATCTCTTACTCTCTCTCTCTCTCTCTCACCACCAATATTGTCAGAAGACAGTTTTGCCAGGTAATGGTCTATTTATGAGCAGTTTCATGTGGGTGTTCGTATACTTTTAAATGTATTCCAGTGTGGGACTTGCAGTTGTACGTGTACGTAATCATATTATGTAAATGTAACGGCGCGTGGTGCAAGCAGGCCGTCCTTGCTGCACGGGTTGCCTTTTATATTCCTCGTAGTTAAATGTTAACACTGCTCATGATGGTGCTCCAACTACTGCAGCTATGACTATATGACTCAGCTACTGACGCCGAGCTCAGAGACCCCTTACTGAAGTCCTGTGTCTACTAACATTACATCTATGAAGTAGAAGCGTTGTCTGCGCGACTGTTGAACTGAGTTGCAGCACTTATGTTGTTGTTCTGTGTTGACAGTGCATTAGCTTTACCGCTCCTTCGCTTCTGAGCCTTCAACCAGCAGACTAGACGAAACGTCTGCAGTATCGTTCAACGTCTCTCGTTGGTCAAAGTACTCGTAGCCTGTCGCAGGGAACGCTTCTGTCCAGTAATTCAAACTCCCACGAGAGTCTGACAAACTTCCTTTAAAGTGATCACATACGTAACTTCACTCAGTACATCGTCGAGCAGTCGGGATCCATTGCAGTTTCGCCTTGTAGTTTCCACGTCCATAGTAACACGGCTCCAAATGATGGTCAAGTGCAATGTTCGACTGCAGGCTCTCCCGGACACTGGGAAACACCGTACATTGACCGCCATATTGCTGAGATAACCCACATTCCTTACCACGCAAGTGTGCAAGCTTCCTTTACATTTGGAGATGGGAAGTCCTGGAACGTCTTACACTCCCAGAAATATGGAGAAGGCAAGGAGGGCGAAGAATTGAACGTAGTGACAGGCGCCACAGAAGAATTATCACTTATTGTAACCTCTAGCGTGCACACACACATATATATATAAAGAGATATACCCCACTCACTCTCTCACTCACCCACTCATCAACACACAGCCGAAACCGCTGGAAATACAGACATGACATCTCATGGGTGCTACCTATTATACCGGGCACCCACTAATAAGGGATTTTTGAAATTCGTAAATAAACCTTTTAAATGAGGTGAAAAGTGTTTCCAACGAATCCTCGATAGCGCTTTAACCCGTTCAGATATAATAAAAAAAAAAAAACCTGGTTTCAATTAATACGGCGCGTCTCTTAAACCTATTGAGTTATCGAGATTATTTTTGAATCGGAATAAAGCTTACGTAAATACCTAAAAAACTGTTTTTTTTTTAAATTTTCAAATATCGCCCGATATTCACGACATATCATAAACCTAGGAAGTTATTGGTCTGATTTGGGAGTGAACTGTCGTAAAACGTGTTTTCGCCATTTCCTCAATATCTCATTAACACAATAAGCTATCGTCATAGTTTTTCTTTCAAAAATTCCACGCGGATAGCTTATATATACACATACATATTTACAAATGTGTATACATACATATATGCGTGTACACACACATAAATATTGTGTAAATCGAACTTCTTAAAATTGAATAGTGAAATAATGTACAGTTTCAAGATGACTTTCTTGCTCAGCGCAGACCGATAGTACAATCATCGTCTCAGAAGACATAAGCGACGTGGCTTGTCCATTATTTTTAATTGAAAGTTTAAAAATTTATTCTCCTCGTTGGGTTTTTTGAGAGATGAGAATAAATCTACTGTATTCTATTTACTAGTATATGTCGGGGAATAAAAATGGTATGTGCAATCTTAATAATTTTCCCAGCAGATTGTACGAACACAGTAGCTCAGATTAATTAGTTAAACTCTCTGTATTACGGAGTTGATATTACTGCCATTGTAACTCACTTAAATAACGTATAATTTCAATCGACTTTCTATCATAACAAGTAGCAGTTGACTACGCAGAGCTAGTTTGTAAGTTAATGGAGATACAAATAAAAGAAGCAGAGATAAAACTGTTTTGTATGATGTTATAAAATCCATGTTTCTTATAATCTTCGTGCAGAACATTCATCGCAGCTTCAGCATAAATGTAGGTATAAATTATTTTATATGTATATTTTATGTCCATGAAAATGACTGGTTTTGGCAATTTGCCCATTAATAAACAAATGATACGTCAGATCCACACAATATTCACTAATTCGAATTATTTATAGCCTTTATACGGTACGTTTATCACAGTTATTCGTTATGAATGATAATTATCTTTGACAGCACGATAAATAACAAAACGGACAATAGTATATGATAATTAGTGACAAGAATGAACCCCATGTGATGCAGAGCATGAACAGCCCACAACATTGGTTTTATACAGAGAACCCTAAATTTATTTCTTGTGAAACATGAATTTAATTTCTGTTGAAATGCAGAGCACAAAACACGTGGTATGAAGAATAATGTATGTACGTTTGTGCATTATTTGTTTTCTCGCACCAACTCGTTGTGTTGTCAGCTTCCAGCCACTTACACTTGCAGTAATGGAATTACAGAAGCTCCTGACAGATGACTAACGACACCGCGTAGGCAGCTGTGAAATATGATTCACCACTTCTCTAAACACCTTGAAAGAAATCGCGCCCCTCAGTTTACTGTTATTAACCTCACCATTCACTGCTGCCAACGTACGATCAATCAGAGAAATGACTGATTCTCTGCGAGGTTAGTGGATGACCGCTGCTGCTTTATTCACACTTCAACGGCGTTTTAAATATAATCCTAGGCTATCTATCAATAACCTTACCACTTTAAATTGTAGTGGGGCAACGAAAATTCAACTGCCGATAGGAAATTAATTTTTTAAATCAAAACACCTTCTAAAAAAAAGGAAAAATACGCACATAAATACATTTGTTTTTAGATCCTAATTAAAATTATTTCGCTAACCTCGTTCAGTAAAAGTACTTCTAAGTTGATCAAAAACACCTCTGTGAAATATATATAATGTTAAATTAAATGTTGACGTTATATGCTCGCAAATGCTGACACTTTGCATTTCCTTCAGCAGCAATATGTAGCCTAACGTGTAGAAGAGAACGAATGCAATTTCATAGCGCAGAAGTTAGTTTAATGTTATTATAATTGCCGACACTTGATGAACTGTGGCGTCTTTTACAATAAAACTAATTACTGGTGTAAACCGGTCATGTAGTAAAAAAAATGAATAAAAGAGTAGTTTCTACTCGATTGGAGCTTTCCTCTCATGAAGTATGGTGCAGAAAGTTACCATGTGGCAGGCCTGCAATATTCTTAACATTTCTTTATGCCGGCATGCTAGGTATAAACTGGCAAGAAGTATTGCTGGTCACAGTCCTGATTATTTTAATTAACTTGCCATAACATACGTATCATCTTATGTTTATAAGTGTTAGTCTACTATAAATTATAGCTGGTACGGATTAAATAATTTCCATGTTTCAATATGTGGAAGCATACAATTTCTGAGAAACGTAACTTTTTAAGAAAACGAAAGAAAATTAAGTATCTAATTCGTGTAGCAAGGCAACAAGGGATGTTTCCTTGGGTTTTTAATTTAAATGGCGATAAAAATGGTATTATAAAATTCATTATCTAAGGTTTATAATTGGACGATATTCTTTAAGTGGCCTGGGTGTCGCAATGTTAGTTTAATGAAGTTAAAAAAAAAGAGGCGTTTGTTCGAAGTAGATTAAATTAAAAAGGTAGGTATTTCACTTACAATAAAATCCAGATTCGTGCAATAGTTTAATTACCTTTTTTTTACATTTCACTACACATGAACTACTAACGAAGTATATAATTATGACGTAATTAGGATGTTACAGTATTTATATGATCGACGAAGTGCGATAAAATTGAACGCTAGAAGCTGAGATGCTTTACGTGTATTATAACGTAATATAAAGTAAAAATTTCTAGAATACATAAAAAATATTATTCCTTTTGTGTTATATTTCGAAATGAACGGGAATAAAACATTAAAATAACTAGAGAATCAGTGACTTACTCTGACCAAGTCTAGCACAATTATCTGAAGTATGTTTAAATAGTCTAGCATATATTAGTCTTAAGTGTATTTATGATGTATACGTCTCGCCAACTGGACAAAGAGAAGTGAAGATAATTTGGTCAGCACTTAACATTGAGGTCATGCGCTGGTGAGTGTGGCGTGATGTATGGAGCAGCGCCGGAATGAATGGGTGGAGGAAAAGGGATATCCCCGAGAAAACCCGTCGATCAGTGACATAGTCCGGCACGGTTCCCACATGCGATAATCCGGGCCTGACCACTCCGTGAATCGAATCAGGATCACTTTGGTGGGGGGGGGGGGGGGGCGAGTGTTCTAGCCACTGCGCGAGCCCCCCCTCCTCTTCCCCTAACCCAGACTGGAGCAAAAGCGACAAGTTGCTTGTGATGAGGGGTTGTGCTTGTCTGGCGAGAATTACATGACTGTATCCTGTCCATCTAAGCAACTCCTGCAGTGTTAGTTGTATCTACAAACGTCTGCCTTTTGTTATAAGGCCATACTCTCTAGTTTATACTTTGTTTTTAGCGATATTCGTCTTATCCGTGTCATCTGTATTATTTCATGACAGTAAATACCATAGATTTAGCTAAGTATGTAATTAACGAAATTCTGGTTAATTGACTTTTTACTCGAAATCATATAATTACTTGCTTTGAAAAAATCAGCCATCATGGCAAAACCAATTTAAAACAAAACTGCTAGACAGATTTCTTATACCTGCTCTCGTTTATGATTTTAAAAAAATTACAGCAAAAACAATAGAAACTAAAGATCATGGCTTTAAGAGGGCGTGGTACATAATTCAACGCAAAAAGCATTACTCTATAACTGTAGGTTTCTTGAAGCCAATTTGCGAAGAATAAACAATTGCAATCCTAGACAATAGTTTTAGCCAACGTTTTAAAAAAATTGTTTCCAGTGTTACGAACTTCTGAGGCACAATCTCTGACGTCGGAACCTCGTGCATTTAACTGCGGCGCAAGAGATCACGCGTAACGAATTAGTAATTCTGGATAAATATTTACTCATAAAGTTGGCAAATGCCATTATCAAGGATTGTCATTGAGTATTTTATCCGTATTGGCTTCTAAAAAAGCGTAGAAATCAATTTATGTTTTCAGCGTTTATTTATCTACCACGCACTCATGTTTATTGCTCGAGTCACAGAAAGAAGAGAAGGATATTGGCGACAATAACACACACGCCTAGTGCCTCATCGCCCTTATGGAGTGTATATTCCTCGTTGTACTGTGTAGTACTGTGGTGCCTGAATAGTTACAAGCACGTTCCAAATATAATTAGCGGTACTGCAGTGACCGAATGAAATTTAGTTGACTAGCGCCTGGAACGTCATTTTCCTGCGCAACAGGTCACCATCGCAAATTGCCGCGTGACGCACGCTTAGGTGTGTAGCCATGCAGGTCATCTGGTTCGAGAAGACTCGGAAAAATTCTTGTTCTGAGAGGACATTGGTAGGAGGGTCGAGGAAGGTGAGTGATTGGTAATTGAGGTATTAAGAACTGGATAGTGTGACAATTAGTCTAGTAGGTAATAGTAGCGCATGGGTAGGGTGCCTGCCTAGGTCAGGCCATTACACCACCGACTCGACAGACTAGTGAACCAAGAGGACACGAAACCAGGCCCTACTATGGAGAAGCGACGGAATGAGAAGGGAGGAGGGAAAGAACGTACTTCGAGAAAACTAGCCAGCAAAAAGTTACATCGGTTATCCGATATCGCCACAAGCCAGCAATGCTGGCTCTTCCGAGATGATGTGTTGAATATCTGTGCTCTGTACATATTTTTCTTTTTAGGAAAGCAATTCTTTGCTGCTGTTGAGCTCAAGGTAAATAAATCTAGATTTATAGAAAAGCAACGCCTAAGGAAAATATTTTTCTTTGCTACTACTACTGATGTACAAATTATGAAAGTTTTCTTTGAGAACAATGTTTTGTCCTTCGAAGCAAAGGAAATAATTTTTGCTCCATAAATCTCGCTAAAGAAATTGCAACTATGTTCACCATGAAAATTAATTCTTAACTATTTTGATGGCAGATTTTTTTGTTACCGTTACTGAGTACTCTAAACAAGAATATATATTTCCCGCGAAAGGTACTTTGGCTCAACAATATGTATTTATTTATATTTATTTATTTACGTCTTCAGAGGAGTAGTTAAGGCAGAGTGGCCTTTTCTTACACTGGACCATTACCAATAAAATTGCACAGTGCAGAAACTTCATAAATAAATATGTATTGTTTTAAAGAACACGTTTGTAGAGTACGCGCCAGAACAGGTCGTGGAGAGGAGATGAGGTCTCGTCTTCCTACAAGAATGAAGTCAATCAGCGGAAAGTGATTGCGTCTTAAAGACTCCAATGCTCTATGAGTAGCAGGAACTACCACGAGACTTACAAGCCAGAGTAGGATATTGTTTTGCAAAGCCGCTGAGTGTCCAGCTCTGGTCGAAGAAATCAATGCATCTTAAAACGTTAATATTTTTTTTAGCATACCGATTATATTCCTACTCCGGAATTATTTCTACGTTTGCTGATACAGTCATTTGTTACTTCTTTGGCATGTTTCTTGTTGTTTGTTGCTTATTTTGTCCTAATTTGATATTTTAAGTGACTCTGGGTTTTCTGCGACTCACCAACATTCGTGGACAATGACTCTCTCTCTCTCTCTCTCTCTCTCTCTCTCTCTATATATATATATATATATATATATATATATATATATATATATATATATAGGCCGTTCTTGATAATGTGAGCGCTGCGTAAAGTTTTCTTTTAGTCGTTTTGCAGCAATATTTACTATTTTTAATATGGAAACTTCTATGTAACTAAAAACTAGTGTAACGTTTCAATACTCTCAAAAGTTAACATATATTGCCTCAATAAAACATGTTTTTTAATTAATTACAACTTTTGCTGAGTGTTCAGTACATACTGAATAGCCTATATATATATATATATATATATATATATATATATATACAGGGTGTTATTGAACAACACCGACAAACTCCATATGTATGGAATAGCAAGTAGAAATTATATTTTGAATTTTTCGTCTGAACTTAATATTATGGTAGTTATGAGGCTTTAAATATCAAAATTTACAATCGTATTTTCCCAAAATATCGGAAACTAAATTACAGAAATAAACAATATTTTCAACATTATTTAATGCTGTTGGGACCTTCAAACTAACAACAATAACATCTTGATACTTTACACCCTTACGAAAATAATACATACAACTTTATTACCGTCAAGATTTTTGACGATTTCAAAACGGTTTATTGAGAAATGAGACCTGTGAAACATAAACGGTCTTCGTGTTGCATCTGTCTAGGACAAACCGTTTATGCTCAAAACACACTCGAATATTCACGCAGACATACAGAGCCTAGAGTATAGGCAATCCTGCGAACATCCATGTGATGTGTGCAGCGCGCAAATGATGATGATGATAGACAGTCACTGTAAACAATAAGTACAGTACTGTTAACGTAGCAGATCAGTTTGTTTCTAGCATTCTGCGTACATATCGTAGCAAATGTGAACGGTAATGGTAGGTCACAGGCAGCTGAAATATGTGTAAAGTGTGTTGTGTTCGTCATACTTATAATAAATCAAACACGAATAACTTAGTGAAGTAATACTTGAAATAGAAAAATAATAATACAGTGTCGGTATCAATGTTGTTTCTTCAAAGTATGACATCACAACCGCCACGGCGGTGTAATGGTCACGATGCTTGTCTCCCTACAAGGCGATACGACTTTGATTATCCCCTGGTATCACGTCAATGATCACATGTGGGAATCGTAGAGGTACGATGCCGTTGGCCGGTGGCTTTTATCGTGGATCTCCCATTTTCCTTGTCCTCCATTCCAAGTGCAACTCCATGTTCATACCACTTTGACTCTCATAATCTTAAAATGTTACGAACCGTCCGAATCTCTTCATTCTCTCTGTCAGTATTCCTACAAGAAATCCTTTTTACTTGTTGCTGATTATAAAGTCATAATAAAGCTTTTACAATTGTTGTTTTTGTGGCTGTTAATGCAATTATTTTTTTAATTTCAAAACTTGTGTACAGTACTGTGGTATGTATTGCTATAACGTAGTACTTTGTTTTCTAAATGCATCTCGCCCACGACCGCAACCCGCACAACTACTTCCGCATATGTATTGCAAGTAGCATGCACGGCTCGACACTTTCTGTCTCTTACGCAAGAATGCTACTTTTATGGAGTTCGCGAAAACTGTTTATTACTCCAAGACTAAGCTCTCTGAACTGTTTTTGTGTTTGGAATTACACCCATGTTATAAATTAAGAGAATATAATGACCTACGACATTTTCAAAGGTGTAACATGCCCAAATATTGCTGCATCGTGTGGGGAGAGAGCATGCACAATATCCAGTTTCGTAACGTTTAAAATCAGGATTCTCCGAAATTAAACGTTTAAGAGGACGAAAAGTCCTTAAACTGGTTTCTATTTAATTATCGATACATATACGTAAATGTCCGAAAAGTATTTTAAGTTTTTTTTTATTTGAACCCCAAGCATTTAAATGGTGCGAAACAACAATATTTTTTTTATCAACTGTCTATATCACTGGAAAACATTTGTGTTATTTAATTCATCACTTTGCTTGTCGATACAAATGACATGCTTTAAAGGAAACAGATATGGAGGAATAATCGTCGATATATTCGCAAGAAATTGATGTGCCCCTTGCTTTTGATTGATGATTATGTAGATATCCAAAATACCATTTAAATATATTTTTCTAAATTCGGCCCTAAATATGTAAAAAATGGTAACATGTGTTTTTGATTGATAACAACACTGTCATAGTAATTAGTAAGCAATTGAAGTAAAGTAAACAATCACGACGATAGTCAATTGTTTAAAATATCCGAAAACACCTAAAGAATAATAGTAGAATGTCGGTATCAAATAGTAGCACAGAGTCATGTCTTAGTCATTTGTTTACGTATCATATTGAAATAAAAATCACGACAATAGCCAATTGTGTTCCAGCTATACAGAGAGTCATTAAAATAAACATATTTTCCCCCTATTTACTGTTTAGGGGTCGAATTTCAAATATAATCCTGAATATGCTTTTCGGGTTTTTACGCAAACATAGTTTTGCTGTGAAACCCAACTCTTTATCCTAAAGGGTTCGATTACTATCGATAATTAATAGGCAACAAGTTTAAGGTCTTTTCACCCCCTTAAACGTGGAATTTCGAAGAATCCCAAAATTGGTAAATATGCATTTTTTGCGTGTCACATTGAAGAAAAATCTCTATATAAAATGCCGTCGGGTTCGAGCTCCATCGACGTTACTTCGGAAATACATTTCACCCCTTTTCACTCCCTTCGAGGTCGAATTACGAAAAAATCAATTTTTAGTGCTCGCCTACGACCTGAAGGGAAACCACGATTATAGGTTTAGTAGGTTGAGGGAGGAGGGCGGTGGCTGAATGGTTAGACCATTCGCCACCCACCAAGGCGATCCGGGTTCGATTCCCGGCGGGGTCGGCCCCCGGATTTCCGCACGTGGGAATCGTGCCGGACGATGTCGTTTCCCTTACCCTTTCATTCCGGCGCCGCTCCGTACACACCTCATGTCACCCCTCACCAGCGCTAAAGACCCAAAATCTCTCACTCCAGTGGTTTGGGCTGCTGTTTGATGTCAGTCATTCGTTCATTTAGTCAGTCAGTCAGTGTTATCTTTTATACATATACTACAATACAACTTATGACGCTAGTACGTAGGGTGCTTGAGTGGAAATACACTTCAGAAGGAAGGTTTATCACTGTGGAGTATAGTTATACTTGTGATGACAAGGGTTGGCAACACTACTGCAGTGTCTGCTAGAAACAATATGGTATCAGGTCTCTGGAATCAAAATACCTGGCTTGTATTGTCTTTATGTGTTGAGCCACTCAACGATAATGTTCGCATGAACATATTTAGTCAAGCATTCATACTTAACTCAACGATAATGTTCGCATGAACATATTTAGTCCAGCAGTCATACTTAACCAAGCTAGAACGAGTGTGTGCTCGCGTGGAATAAGTTATATGACTCAAAAAAAGGCACGAGAATTTATTTTGGGTAGTCAAAATATGTGTAGTAGTTTTAAGTTTAATTATATGGTGCCTCTCGTGCATGTATTTCGCAAATCTAGTTGTGTTGTGTAATATACGTTGAAAATTGTTTGTAAACAAATTTTTTTTTCTGCCGCTACAGTTTTCTGTATGACAAGTCTAAACATTCTGACAGGCGAAGGAAAAATAAACGGGGGTAAAAATCGGATGCTGCATATGTACATTTATAAAGTGTTTTATTTACGTAGGAAGGCTCGTATTTCTCTCTTTTTAACATTCAAAAGATACATTTCAGAGTTAAATTTAATTTTACGGTTTCAATATTTAATTTTGAAGCATTGTATTTTTAACTAACTGTCGATTGCATAAAATTCGTTAAAAAAAATTGTTCCAAAAGTTTAAAAAAATCCAAAATGGTAGTGGATGTTCCATCATAATTGTTGGTATGATATAATGATTCGAATTATGGAAGATGTGCAAGTGAGTCAGGTAGTCTTGACAGTGATTATTGCCCGCAGTGTAGAGGTGGTGGTGAGTTAGGGCAGCGTGTAATGTGCCTGCTATAGGCTCGCAGATATTGTTAATGTCCCGAGTGTTGGTGTTGGAGGGGGCACTAGAGCGGGTCGCTGGGTGTGGTCGCCCCTGGGCGTGGTACGTGAAGGTGTACAAGTAAGTGTAGGTAGTCTTGCCAGTGACTATTGCCCGCAGTGTAGAGGTGGTGGTGAGTTAGGGCAGCGTGTAATGTGCCTACTATATGCTCGCAGA
>PNEQ01033106.1:0-12405 GCA_003012365.1 Medauroidea extradentata
TGACACAGGAGTAATTGTGTGCATAACTAATTGTGTTTTGAGAGTTCTAGTTGATTACTGTTTTGTGAATTTCGTAGCTTTGTGAGCTATTAAATCCAGTACTTAATTTAACTCTTTTATTTATAATTATAAGACCTCTATCCCAAAGAACTCATGGGAATTGCCCACATATAAAGTTTGTGCTCTCAAACATGTAACAATATTTTATGCCAACATACCCTTGAAAACACTGTAGTTTCTTGCGACATGTATGATCGGGTGATCTACGTCTGATACAACGTAGCTGTCTGCAGACCAATAACGGGCACCAAATATTACAATATCGAAGGGGCCAGAATTTTAGCAAAAAGTATTTTGCCCACTTTGTTTCAGTGACTTACGTGCACACCTGCAGCTCTGCTTCATAATCAGTGATTGGACGTCATAGCTGTGACGTGTCTTGGAGTTTTACTGGGAAATCACAGACTTGTGAAGTTGTGGTAACGTTATTGTGATTGGCGAAGTCAAGTGTGAGACATTACTTCACAAAGACACGCGGCCAATAACCATGAAGTAGAACTGAGGATGTGCACGTAAGGCACTGAAACAAAGTGCGGCAAGAATTATTTTCGCGAAAATCAGGGGTCCCTAAATATCGGAATTCTTACCGGCTCAGTCAAATAGGGCAACAGCACCAAGTGCAAGCTAAAGCCAGTAATCTTCTGGTAAGCTGAATGTCTGTTGAAATCCAACAGTCAATTATTCCTGCGATAAACCATCATCTCTAATAATACCGCGAAATATCAGATCTCTAACAACAAGAAAAGGAAAATTTAGCGAGTTCAACAACCAACATGTTAGAATTCCACTGTCCTACATGCGTACTCAAGCCCCGTCTATTCGTCCATTGCCTGCTGTTCCAGAGAGTTGCAGCTAACAGACAAACGGTCGGGGTGAAATTGTTCTTTCCCTAGCACACATTTTTTGACAACTTCTGGAGAGTATCAGCGCCAATGATAAACAAGCAACAAATTGCAGGTTCAACCACGGCGCACCAATGTAATATCAAACAACCAACGAGTGCCTAACGTATGCTGGAGAAAACAAAAGTATGTGAAATCAAGCCTAAAGGCCAATCAATGAACACGTGAATTTTCCGGTCTCTACAAGAATATGCAGCTTTTGATTTGGTAACCTTGCAAACAAGGAATTATTTAATGGAACTTTGAGCTTTCCTACGGCAAAAGCTTCTCCTGGTAGTCGATACGTAGGGCAGACAAACGAATAAGGGGCAGCCCTTGTCACATGATAATTCAAGGCGCTATTGAAACGACCCTTGCCAAAGAATATGCTACGTAAGTTACGTGTCAAATTCCTGGTGGGTTTTGAAAATTGGTCAGCTAAATTCCAGTGCAGTTAGGCCTAAGCAGCCATATTAATTAACGCAACTCCGAAACCATGATAACCAGAAACTGTGGCCTGATCCAACTGGCACTTTTCGTTAACAAAATGGTCACGTCATCAGATTTTGGGCACATAATCTGCGACGTATTTTGGTGTTTAGCATTTCGTAAACTACCGAAGGTTATACATCACCAATCACTAGGGATGGGAAGTTTTCGCGAAAATATTTTTGACCCACTTGGTTTCAATGCCTTGCGTGCAAACCTGCAGCTCTGCTTCCTAGTCAGAGATTGGATGTTTTAACTCCCGTCGTCTTTGGGTTCAGTCCGTAAATCACAAGAATGCGATGTCGCATTTAACCTTGTTCTGATTGGTACAGTCCGATATGTGACACCTCTGCACAAAGATAACAATGTATGAAAGATACAGATGTTAACATAAGGCATTGAAACTAACTGGTGCAAAAATATTTTCGCTAAAACTTTCGGACCCTACCAATTACCAAATGCAAAACCCCAAAATCGCTAATTTTGCAATAAGCAGAGAAATAGGATACCCTATAGATGTTTTAACTATACTAATCTTAATAAAACTATTGCTCGATTTCTAATTTTTTGTTTAGCATTCACAATTTAGACCTACCGCTATTTTCTGTTTTCATATAATCGATATAAACTCATAACGCGTAACAGTAAAACAGAAACATTTTCCATCTTCGACAATAGGACACCAGGCAGCAGGGCAAACTGCCAACAACTGACAAGTCGAGGTGTTCTTATTGGAAGCTAACGAAAAATAAAATGCAAAATCCCAAATACCATCTCCAAAGTGAGTTGGCACGCGGCCGGTGTTCCGAGAGAAGCGGTTCCCGGCTATGATTATACAAAACACAAAAGTTTCCCTGTGGAACTGTTAGACTTGTATGTGATTACTCTCTCCAGCCAGTAGCGTGGAAGAAGCGAGATATTTATTCTTAGCGTCAATGATTTTTGATAAAAAGAATTTTGCATCAACTTGATTCAGTGCCTCGTGTGGTCATATGTGGCTCTGTTTCCTGATTATTGGCAGTGTGGCTTGGTGCAGAGGCGTCACTCAATTGACTCTGCCAACGAGAATAAGGTTACTACGACACCAAACGTCTGTAATTTGCCAGTAGAATCCCAAGCTGACGAGAGTCAAAAGAATCGAATTATTGGTAGGGACCCCTGTTTTTCGCGAAAAGAATTTTGCCTCAGATTGTTTCAGTGTCCGCAATTCTGCTTCACGGTTATTGGCTGCATGAATTTATGAAGACCCGTATCTCATTTCACTGAGCCAATTACAATAACGTTCCTGCGACACCACAAATTGTGATTTGCCGGTAAAACCCCTAGGCTCGTGGGAGTTAAAATATCCTACCACTGACCACGAAGCAGAACTGCAGATGTGCACGTAAGACACTGAAACAAAGTGGGGCAAAATTCTTTTCGCGAAAAACAGGGGTCCCATATTCATCGGCGATGAAGCAGAGCTGAAGAAGTGCATGTAAGAAGCTGAATCAAAACGGTGAAAAATTCCTTCCCCCCAAAATAATTGGCTCTACATATTCTACTACCTGGGTCATAGCAATACGCCTTTATTGGCCGTGTCTAGCAGGCATGTTAAAGTCACGTGATCAGAGTGTAGTCGGATCTAACACCGCTTCCCTTGTAACACAACAATGATTCCTCACTGACGAAACTCAAAGAGAAAACGAGCTCGATATACACCACGCCATGATGCTTCTATTCTACTGCCGTGCCACAGACTAAATAGTAATACAGGCGTGAAATGACGTGGCGGCTCATTTGATACGGGCGAACTTCGACGCTTATTGGCTGCTCGAGTTGTCGATACCAGCCCCGTGTATGTTTGGCTCCTGCATGTTACGGCAGGTTTCCTGTTGGCCCGGCTGCCGGCTAGCAGGACAGCCTCCTTAGGCTGATTGGCGGTAGGCGTATCCGCCATGTTGCTGGCCAACGAAGCCTTTTTCGAGGCGTGCGTGACTGATTTCGCCGTCCTAACTGTTCTGTGGTCGTGCCGTGCACAAGTGCACTGCAGTTGGGAACGTCAACGCTGCGGCACCGCGACGCCCCAAGGTCTGGGGCACGCTATGGCGCGCTTCTTGGAGCGTGCTGCCGGCCACGTTGTTCCGTCGCGACGCCCCGGCGACAACATGACAACACCGCGACGCCGTGTTGCCGCTACCCGCCAGTCGGGCCTTCCTCACTAACCTGTACTCGTTGAAGTGCAGACCAGATGTTGGAAAATTAGCAGCCTATACTGAGGTAAGGTAAATTCTACTACATGTTTGAAATAAAATGTTTTCTCTTATAAGTAGAGCCACGATTTTATGGCGAAAAGATTTTTGCAACATTTGGTTTCGATGCGTCATGTGCACACCTGCAGTCGTGATACATCGTCTGTGATTGGATGATTTTACTCCCGCTTGCCTTGGCAAATTATAGACGTAAAGACTCACAATAATCTTATTCTGATTGGTGCAGTCAAATCAGAAAAGTGTCTGAACATAGACACGCTGCCAATAACCTTGAAACAGAACTGCCGATGTGCACGCGAGTCACTGAAACAAAGTGTGGCAAAAATCTTTTCGCGACAAAATCGTGGCCCTACTTATGGGATAGTTCGGCATAGGGAAATATCCTACCGTTAGTTGAGCTAACGGGTATAATAAAATACGAAACCACAGTAAAATTAAACGAAACTAGACCTGGTAAAGTGAATTTAATTTTATAGTGAAAACCAAATCAATTTCGGATTTTAAATTATCAACTTCATGAAAATTATCAAATTCATGAAAACTCTGTGATTGGTTAGTTTATACTTCTTACCAGGGACCCCTGTTTTTCGCGAAAAGAATTTTGCCTCACTTTGTTCCCGTGCCTTACGCGTACATCTGCAGTTCTGCTTCGTGGGCAGTGATTGGTTACTTTAACTCTCACGAGCCTTGGGTAAATCACAGACGTGTGTTGTTGTAGGAACTTTATGAACTTTATTATAATTGGCTCAGTCAAATGAGATATGGCTCTTCACATAAACACGCTGCCAATAACCATGAAGTAGAATTGCAGTTGTGTACGCAAGGCACTTAAACAAAGTGGCGCAAAATTCTTTCCGCGAAAAATAGGGGTCCCTACTTCTTACTAATTACCAGCGCTCCAGAGGCAGAAATTTTCCCTGTGCCAAACTTTTAACATTGATCGTTCTAACCTGCAGTAGAATTAACCTTACTGAGGTCGAGCTGACTGTTTATTCACATAACAATATGGCGGAGTGCAATCAGCTGTTCATTTAGGTGAATTGAGAAATGAGGTTATGGTTGGACAACCCACAGTCAAATTATACACGTTGTTATGGTAACCAAAAATTCTATTCACGTATCAATATGGCGGGTGAACACCTCTTTCCGTGTCACGGTCTCACACCCCTTATAACAGTTGTTTTACTCCATCTGTGTTTATCTAACATCTGGTGCATACCAACAAGCATAAAGAACAGAGTCGTTAATCAATGGTAAAAACTAAGAATCTTATTTCTGGCGATTTTAGCCGAAAGTGCCTACGTTGGTTCTACGTAACTGCCAACCTTACATAACTAAATATTAAAACTCAATTTCTTTCTCCCTTCCTTTCTACTTCTGTATTTCTTCTCTCTCTCCATCTCCCTCTCTCATGTTGCAGACATATCATGCGTCATTTGTTTTATTTTTCATATTTAGCCTATTTAACACCCTATTAGGATTAATTCTCCTACAAGCTGGAAAGAATTTGTTTTCTTATGAGAGAGTTTGCGCAGGGAAAAAAATCCGCCACTAGTTGCGTTGCTATCGCTAATGGGCTAAATAAAATACGAGAAAGAGTAAAATTTAATTCAACTTGGTTTTGGAAAGAAAGAAGTCATGTAATTTAATTTTAAAGTGAAAAACAAATAGGCCTAAATCTGGGGTTTTACATTATCAACTCCCTGTTAACTTTGAATTCAAGATAGCTCTGTGATTGGTAAGTTCAGACCTCTTATCAATTTCAGCGCAAATAGCGGCAGAAATTGTCCCTTGCCGAACCGTTAACATAGAAATTTCTAACAAAGGCGGAATTAAGCTTGACCCAAAATAAGATCACATATTGCACCGAATCATCAATGAAACTAGTTTACTTTGAACGAGAAGAGACTGCGATCGGACCTTGTGCAAAGCTGCAGTAACAGCAACGTACACAGCCAAAAAAACATGTTCAAGTAAAATAGTTCTGAGTGTATTGGGACCGCGTCATTCAACGAACAAGGCCACCGATCGAAGTGGCGCAATTATAATAATCGGAATCTTATTCGGAAGGGCCCGGGTTTGGTTTCCATGAAAACGTATTTTTTTCCTGAAAAAAAAAATACCAATAAGATTTAAAGTTGTGATACAGCGACAATTTGATTTACAAACACTTTTAAATAGCATAACGTGTAGTAAGTTGTTTTTAATTAAACAACCCTAAAATATTTTTTTACAACTGCAAAAAGGAAAATATTAAAGTTAATGTGGTTCTTTTTTATGGTAACTAAGGAGCTAGGTACTAGAAGTATAGATTCTTGAGGTATGTGGAACTAGGTTTGAAATTATTTTCGGCAACATTTTCACTGTCATTCAAATTTACATCTTAAATATTGCTTGTTCATCAACTTGTGATGTTAATTACTAAACATTAAATTTCGGCTCCTGTGCCAAGATTAGAACCACTGACCCTTGGCTTCAAAGCAGGTATGCTATCCACTTTTTTTTTAATAAAATGTTATGCTTCTTGGCAAGGTCTCAACGTCGCCAACGAGCCAAACACAATTTTACACCCAGCCAGACCTCGGAATCGAACCCAGAATCCCCACTGAACTATTGCAAATACTTAACAGGTGTGGTAGTGCGATTCGGTTGTAAGAGAACGAACTTTTTATGGAAATGCTGATGTTTGTGAATTTACTAACAACAGTAAGGATATAAGTTTACTTGCAGTTATACGTAATATCGTAATAGTTGATTTAACTAGCATATTAAACAATGTTAACTTTTTAAAGTGCTTGTTCATTTACAAAGTTAAGTTTAAAACAAGTTCGACCATTACTGATCGGCACTTAGAAAATATTCCATAAATTAAGATTGCTAAGCAAAATTTCAATGCAAAATCAGCTTAGTATAGGGGACAGGATGCTTGCAGCTTATAACATGACCATACTTGCTATGTAAGTGTAATTAAAGTCAAATACAGCTTTGTCGCAAGCTTGGTTCAGGTTTGCAGCAAGACTTCTGAGCAAGCTTGCTATGACAAGTTAAATTTAAGTGAAATGTAAACTTGCTGCAAGCTTGATTCAGGCTTGCAGCAAGTCTCATTAGTAAGCTTGCTATGGCAAGCCAAAAACAAGTGAAATAAAAGCTGGAAAGCAATCTTGCAGCAAGTCTCGTGAGCAAACTTGTTACGCAAGCCAAAATCAAGTGAAATGCAAGCTGGCGTTAGCTTACATCCCAGACAGCAGAAAAAGTTTGCTACAAGCTTGATGCAAGCTTATCAAGGCAAGCCAGCAACTTTGCAACAAGTGTGTCACGACAAGCCCAAAAGCCTGCTGCAAGTTGCCTAGTTGACACTTTTTTTTAATTGTTACAAAGCTTACATACTAAACTTAATTTAAGGTTAACTTGTAAGCCATTCAGCTTAACACAAACTTGCAAGAAATTTAACTGCAAGAATTTTTCTTAAATACACTTGTAGAAAGCTTGTCATGCAAGCCTGCAAGCTAAAAAATACTTTTGCAAAAAGCCCGATATGCCAGCATACAAGCTTAAGTCAAATGCAAGGCCTGCAGTAAGCCTACCTAAGCAAGTTTATAACTGCAAGTCAAATGCAAGGCTTGCAGTAAGCTAACATGTTGTGTGGGAAGTAATACTTTCATTAGCATTCCCTTCCTCATTGATTATTGTATAACAAGTAGCATGTGTTCTCTAGCGGACGTTCTATACGCGTGCGTAAACTTCTAAAATCCTAATGAATGGAGTTGTAGCAATCAATTTTGTTGTCAGGACACGTAACTTCAAGCATGTACCATGATGCAGTTCAACAACTTTTCTGCTTTTCATGCATCAATGCCGTTAAATAATATTTCCCACAAATAAAATAATACGTTCAACAACTAAAGTTCCACAAAAAAAAAACACTAATAGCAAAGCACTTGTGTTGCATGTAGGAAAGTTAGGTGGTTGGTAATAAGGTTTTTAGTATTGCTCTTATCATTACCTCTATGACTATGTTTGTTAGGATATGTATAAGTAGAGAAGTAACTATGTGATTGTTGTCAAAACGGATGAAATAAAAAATGAGGAATAATAAAAGGAACAAGGGAAGTTAAAGCTCATTACATGGTGTCAGAAGTGGGATAAAAGGTTGAGAGGAAAATATAAAAGTGCAGAAAGTATTCCAAGTAAAAAAAAAAAAAGAAGAAAGAAGTAGAAAATGGCAGAATTAATGTGCGTGCTTTCTCCGCCTGCCAATTTTGATTTTAGAAAACCAGACGAATGGTGTACTTGGATTAGAAGATTTGAAAGGTATCGGTTGGTGAGTGGGTTGGCAGAGAAAAGTGGAGAAATACAGGTTAGTACACAAGTATATGTAATGGGACCAGAAGCGGAGGAAATAATAAACACCTTCCAACTTTCCGAAAAGGATTCAAAGTCATACGAGGTGGTCGTGAAACGACTGGAATCACATTTCATTCCAAGGAGAAACGTGATCTATGAACGGGTTAAATTTAACCTTCGTTCGCAACAGCCAGACGAGTCTGTGGGCCCAATTGTAACTGCCTCCAAGACAAAAAATTGTCATATTAAAGAGAAAGTAAGTCCACCCTGGAGGGCAAGGGTGAAAGTCGAGAGACAAGAAGTTGTGTTTAAAATAGACACAGAAGCTGACGTCACTGTGATACCAGAAACTGTTGGCAGGCTCATAGAAAATATTATGATTGGGCAAGAAAAAGAAACTGGAAGTACAAAATTGGTGGGTCCATGTAGTACACAACTAGAGATTATAGGCAAACTAGAAACTACTCTAGCTTGGAGAGGAATAAGTGTTACTGCACTACAATCCCAATAAATATGTTTGCATCGGAGCTGATGCATCATCATATGGACTGGGAGCAGTCTTGGAACAACCAGACGAAAATTGTTACTGGAAGCCGGTAGTTTATGCATCAAGAGCAATGTCATCAGCAGAAAAGAAACATGCACAAATTTAAAAGGAAGCTTTAGCGATTACATGGGCATGTGAAAGATTTAATATGTACATTCTCGGCAAGAGTATACTACTCAGAACGGACCATCGACCTCTAGTGTCCATTTTAGGCAAGAAATGTGTAGATGAACTACCACCCAGGCTGCAGAGATATCGAATGAGGCTGATGAGGTACTCCTATCAGATACAGCATATTGCTGATAAGAAATTTTATACACCAGATGCACTGTCACGTTTCCTGGTTGGGGAAGCAGAGGAAACAGGATGATATTAACATTTCTGAGATTTAAGAATATGAATCCCAGTTCATGGCAGGGTTCCCAGCCTCAGACACAAGTATTCAAGAGGTACTACTAGCCCAAAAGACAGATACAACTTGCAAGGACCTGAAACAACTTGTGCAGACAGGATGGCCTAAGAAACCAACTGAAGTACCAGTTTCATGTCGGGCCTTTTGGTCAGTACAAGGGGAGCTATCAATTACAAGAGGATTATTAATGAAGGGAACAACTGTGATAATACCAACAGTACTGAGGAAGGGGATGTTGGTAAAGATTCATCTAGGACACACAGGCATCAAGAAGTGCATCGAAAGAGCTCGAGCAACTGTGTGGTGGCCAGGCATCACAAATGACGTAAAAACATATGTATCCAGCTGTGAAACATGCATAAAAAAAGTGAATAGGCTAGAGCCTCTTATTCCTTCACCTTACCCCCAAGTACCATGGGAGGTAGTAGGTACAGGTCTAGCAGAATGTAATGGAAAGAATTACCTTCTGTTGATAGACTACTATTCAAAATATCCAGGAATATTCGAATTGCCTAACATTTCATCTTCAACAACAATATCGAGATGCAAAGCTGCTTTCTCTCGACAAGGAATTCCTAGAGTGCTTAGGTCAAGAATTTAAGAAATTTGCCCAAGAATACGGCTTTACACACATCACTAGTAGTCCCAAACATGCCCAGAGTAATGGCCAAGTGGAAGCAGCGGTGAAAACTGTTAAAAACATTATTCAAAGATCGGAAGACCCATACCTAGGGTTATTATCATTTCGTAACACCCCACTGTCAGGTCTCAAGTACAGTCCAGCTCAACTTCTGATGGGTAGATTACTGAGGGATATATTACCTGTTGCCCAAGAAAACTTACAACCATTCACAGTGGATAGAGAAGAGTTTGAGACAATGCATAGAGAAGCCAAATTATACCAAAATACAAATTTCGACAGACATCATCGAGTGTGTATGCGCCCTTCATTCCAGACGCACGAGAGAATATGGATCACTGACTTGCAGAGGTATGGAGTAATAGCAGATACCCCGAGGTCGTACATTGTTTCGTCAGGTGGCCGAATAATCCGGCGAAATAAGCATTACTTGAAAATTGTTGGAAAGCCAGTTCATGAGAAGACTGAGAAAACTAATAAAGTACGAAGGTGCTTAGCAAGGAAGGAGAAGTCAAGAAAAAATCCACCTGATATCACAGCAGATGTCCAGAACACAGGGTACGAGAGTAATCAAGTCGATCCACAGACGAGAGTACAAGAAGGGTGTGAAGAAGGCAGTGTAAAGCAGGAAGACGAACAAGGTGCACATCTAGAAGAAGAGAAGGAAGAAGGATGGAATGGGTGGCCTAGAGTAGAAGCACAAGACTGTAAAGGGGCGAAAACTACAGTAAGGACTAGGAGTGGAAGGGAAGTGAAACCAAAACAGAGACTAAATTTGTAAATACAGGTTGACTGAATAACCAGTTTACATTAGTCATGCATATCCCTTCAAAGGGGAGAAAATGTGTGGTAACAGAGTTAATGTTTGTTATTAAGGTTATAAGTATTTTGTCAAAAAGGGGAAGATGTATTGCATGTAGGAAAGTTAGGTGGTTGGTAATAAGGTTTTTAGTATTGCTCTTATCATTACCTCGATGACTGTGTTTGTTAGGATATGTATAAGTATAGGAGTAACTATGTGATTGTTGTCAAAATGGATGAAATAAATAATTAGGAATAATAAAGTTAAAGCTAATTACAGCACTGCATGCCAGTTGGGTGGACTGCCCCTTGAGATGATACTGCAATATATTATCCGATAAGCGACACCCTATGCGCTTCATTTATTTTATACTAGCTGGCCGGTTGCGGCTTTGCCCGCGTGAAATTATGTAATGTAAACAGTAACTCTGGATAAAATATGTGATGAAGGCATTTAACAGCTAGCGTACTCAATAACAGTGAACTATAAATTGTCTTAGCTCAGTGTACAGAACGCGCGCAATATGCTCGTATGATACCATAGTAATTCCCATCGCAAAGTCGTGCACGGGATACGGACCCGTAACCCCACCTCTCCCACTCCACAAATGTTATACAATACCTGAGTGAATGCGTAAAGGCAGGCCGTGATAATTCTTTCGTATGTACAGGCTACAGTACAAAGAGGTTTTATTTATGAGTTGGTTGGCAAAAAGAAACAACTGTTGAATTATTTCTCTGTGATCATTCTTTTTTTCTTTTCAGGAGATCCTGAATTTGATTTGTAGATATTTACATAAGCTTCATTCGTATAAAAAAATCATCTCAATGTCTCAACGGGTATAAGCGGTACAGATGATTAATTTAAAACACATTATATATATTTTTTAACAGCTTTCAAGGACGAATTTCGAAAAATACTGAAATTACTTTTTCGATATTTACGTAAGATTTATTTTAAAGCAAAAACCATTGCAATATTTCCACTGGTTTAGGAGATAAGTGGGATTAATTTAAAACGCGTTATATTATTTTAATAGCTTTCAAGGACGAATTTTGAAAAAAATTCTAAAAACACTTTTTAGATATTTACATAAGCATTATTTTAAAGAAAAAAAATCCCCTCACTATCTGAAATGGTATACGAAAAATCATGGATTAATGACAAACACATTTTACGGCTTTTCACCCCCTTAATTTTCGAATTTCGCAAAATCGAAAAATTCTCAAATATGCATTTCTTTGGGCAATATTATTGTTACAAGTTTGAGACATAAACTTTATATGTGGGCAATTCCCATGAGTTCTTTGGGATAGAGGTCTTATAATTAGAAATAAAAGAGTTAAATTAAGTACTGGATTTAATAGCTCACAAAGCTACGAAATACACAAAACAGTAATCAACTAGAACTCTCACAACACAATTAGTTATGCACACAATTACTCCTGTGTCACAGAAACGTTAATTAACTTTGACAATTAAAGCACAAAAAAAGTCTACCATCAATTAATTGAAAATTACAAATCACAATAAAATTCAGTCATATATCCAATCAACAGGCTTTCAAATAGGGGCAATGTACAACCTTATCAGTCCGAAGTGGTGATGGCTCACCATGTGCTGCGCAGCACCCCGAGTGCACCGCTGTCTTCACTCTTGAGGTCTTCGGTTCGACTCCCGTCGCGCACCTCCTCTTCGCCCGTCAGCCCGCCGCAGCAGTCCTCTTGTATCGCCAAACACTGCTCCGAAGGTAGCCGCCTGCCGCCTCACAGTAGACTCTGACGTCACCAAGATG
Source organism: Medauroidea extradentata (assembly GCA_003012365.1). Taxonomy (NCBI): domain Eukaryota; kingdom Metazoa; phylum Arthropoda; class Insecta; order Phasmatodea; family Phasmatidae; genus Medauroidea; species Medauroidea extradentata. Next base: position 12,223 of record PNEQ01033106.1, read on the forward strand.
TCTTCACCAGTCTCTCTCCACAGGCGTAGCACCTTCCTCTAGCACTACCAATAGCGAACTCTCCTCCAATGTGCCGATTATGTGCTTTTATACTAGCCCAGACAGTCGGGTGTTCCCCGCATTACAGGGGTCTAAAAATAGATATTTCATCATGTTTCGGATGTGCTTGTAGTCACGTCGGCC
>PNEQ01033107.1:0-12405 GCA_003012365.1 Medauroidea extradentata
TTTTTTTTTTTTTTTTTTTTTTTTTTTTTTTTTTTTTTTTTTTTTTTTTTTTTTTTTTTTAAGTCATTCTGAGAATCTTGAAAATCGTGTTTCTAATAAGCGATCCTATTTTTTGAACTGATATAAACATTGTTTTAAATGTGTTTTCTTTTCATAGAAGTACAAACGTAATGCGTGTTGAGATGTTTCTTTCAAATATTATTACTTGTAACTAGCTGCACTAAATCGGTCACGTGACCAGTATCAGGTAGCTAAATATTGTTTGTGGATTTAGTGTTCAAATTTACTGCTCGCTAAATCCCCCAATATATCAATAAATTCGTTTACTGTTGTTTGCTGACGTTTTATTTCTCACGTTTAGACTTTAAAAAATGAATATATATATATATATATATATATATATATATATATATATTCATTAAAAACCATTAATAATTAATAATAAAGGATTGTTGAATTATTTTGTAAGTAATTGATGAATAATGGTAAATTTTGTGTTTTATAAACAAATAGCTGTAAAGAATAATAATAATTGGACGTAGTCATGAAAGAGGAACTAACCACAGTTTACTGGAACGAGATATTCAATGCCAAAGTTTTTTGTGTGTATCTAAACCTTGTATAAACAGTTTTTTTTCTGGGCTCTTATGTTTCTTCTAATATTATGATTTAATGCTTGTTCTTTACCTAAGATACCCATATATGGCCTTCTTCTGCTTGGTATGACTATCTCAGAACAAATTACGTTGAAAAATTATTCCTTTTAGCATAACTACGAGCAATTTTTAAATATACAATTTGTATTGCAGGGAGGGATGACACAGCTAAATAATTAATCTAGAATGAATAAATAACGGTTTATTTTTATAAGTCTACGTGGAAAAAAAATGTTTCAACAAGTCTAATTTCCATCTTTGTTTTCAGGCCTACGTAGCGCTGGAACGTCATGTGTGAATCTGTCCAGTCTCAATTCCCAACCCCTAGAAACCCACACGATGTTTTCGGACATGGCTTTTAAGAGAAGTCCTCTCCTATCTCACGAACGGTGTTGTAATGTGTATGAACGTTCTTTTTTTACGTGAAACTGCTTAGATTGCAATGGATCATTTCCGCCAATACTTTCGACAAGAGCTAGGTTAGGTTATAATTTTATTATACAGCCTACACTTTACTAACTGTGCATAGTGAAAATAGCCAATTTTCTGAAGTGTTCTAAAAATAAAAAAATTCAGTGCGGTTTTTTTACATATTCTGGCGTAGCTCGTGACACTGTTATTCAGTGTGAATTATTTCAGTTCGGTAAGTCAGTCAGTTTAATCCAAATTTGGAATTATGCTATTATACAAAAACAATGGAAGCTAAAAAATGTACGTTACAGTAAAGAATAGTCACAACGTATGTCTATTAAACAAACCATATCTCGTAGTATAAAAATTAAAATTATTGGAATATTAAAAAATATTCAGTGATCGGTGATTCGTCCCCTTGACATTCGTAGAATTAACCTTGGGACACACACCCACTGGTCTCTGCCGGCAGGCACGTACAGGGGATCAGTGTTGCGTGTTTGAATCCTACAGTTGCGATCAAATGCCGCTTGCGTTGCAACTTGACGTAGCTGACGCCGAGTCTCCCAAGCACGGCGACGCGACTTGGATTGTCGGCGGGTCTGAGTCAGGATTCTTCTCTGCACGGCTCGTGTCAGATGTTCTCCGTGGGTGGTCGTACTCGTGTTTCCCCTTTCCTGTCTTACTTCAGAAGTGACGAGTGACGACAGATATCACCTGGCGTGTTCTGCCTCAGACACCTGCGACGCCGGTGACGAATTTCCACCTTTGACGCGTGGGAACAGCGTATTGATAAGAGCCAGTGTCCCACGCTTGACGAGAAGCATATCGCATCTATTAGCAGCGTGCCAACCTGGCGTGCAAGGTTTTCCTTGTAGTCTTTTTCCTACTGGACTTCACTCGGACGCCACAACATTCTATTTTTGAATAGTATGAAGTAGAGACCAACGCATGCCTTTCGCTTTGCACTTTACGAATTCAGATCATATTTTCGAAATTACAGCAGTCTTAAAATCCCCCTTTTTTTTTAGCCATTTTGAGAGGCCCGAAAATCATGTTTCTATCAAGCGTGCTGAATTTGTGATAACATAGAAGCATAGTTTCAATTGCGTGTTCTTTTCGTAGATAAACATAATACAGATAAGTAAAGCGGTTTCGCGTAGAAAAGAATACGCTTGACACGCTGCAACGCCTTCCATGCGCCAGTCGAGGACTCCTCTTAAGAACGCTAAAAGCATCGGTATAGAATTGTACGTTTCTTGAAGCCAATTTGCAAAAATAAAAAATCAGCAATCCTAGGCAATATTTTTGTCAACTTTCTGAGCAAACGTTTTTCTCGAGTAACGCATATCTAGAAAAAAATCTCTGGCGCCGAAATCTTGTACATTTAATTGTGGTGCAACAGATCACGCTTAACAAATGCATTCTGGGTAAATGTTTGTTGATGGTTCCCAAATATAATTATCAAGGATTGGTTTGTAGTTTTCCTATATTGACTTTCAAAAAGCGTAGATCTCAATTGTAGAACTCAACGTTCATGTATCTACCACGCCTTCTTAATGACGCCGCCTCTGCGCGCTTGAAGAAATGCGTTCCAGCGTGTTCATAAATACTATTCCACATATACCTATTGCGCCAATGTACGAAAAGATAATACACTTTAAAGATTACGGAAGGGTGGTTTCAAAGCATCACGTCGATTAGAAAAATCATTTCGTAGCCTCTTAAAAAAGTCTGAAAACTACTCACGGGATCACGGGATTCGTGTGAAACTACTATAGATGCGTGCTAAACGTTTTGACCAATACAAATATGGGGATCACTACTGAAAGTATCAGGCGAGTACCTATGCGGTACTACTGCATGCTGTTTCAGTGTCTTGCGGTAGAGGTGATACCGCATCAGATGAGCCGGTCAACATCGCCCTTGGCGCCGTGCCTCACCCACACAAGCACACAGCCAGTAGGCGGGCGCCCTAACATATACGTATTGAGCGCTGGTGAGGGATGACATGATGTGAGCACCGGAATGAAGGGACGGGGGAAACGGGAGATCCCAGAGAAAACCCGCCAACCAGCGGCATTGTCTGGCACTATTCCCACATGCAAAAATCCGGGGGACAGACCCCACCGAGAATCGATCCCGGATCGCCTTGGTGGGAGCCGAGTGCTGTAGCCACTCCAACCGCAGTCCACTAGACGCCTGTCCAGCTAGCATATAAGAACACAGTAGTAACCCACAACTGAGTATCTTATTACTAGGATCCCAGTGGCCGAATTGTCAGGCCATTGTTAGTCGGCGGTTTTTCTCGGGGATCTCCCGTTTTCCCCGCCTTTTCATTCCGGTACTGCTCCATACCCACCTCATGTCACCCCTCACCAGCGCTTAAGACCTCGATGTTAAGGACTTGTTCCGGAGTTTTTTTTTCAGACTGGTGCCAATAACTTAAATATTTTTTAACCAAAGGTTTTGAAAAAATTAAGTCAATGTGCAATCACACGATGCACAATACTGTGCACGCGTTTTTTTTTTTTTTTTTTTTAAATAACTACATACCATTCGCCAGCAAAAATATAATTTCCTTAATTTTCTCTTATTTTCACGACGAAAAACGTGGTACTTTCGGTAATGAAATCTAAAAAACCGTTCAGTATAATTCTACAAAAAAATTCAGGTACAAATTATAACATATAAGTGTTAAAACTGTACAGCGAAATTTTGATATGAGTATTAAATAGCAATTTAAAATATTTTCGAAATCACTGCAAAACTCGGTAACATGGCCTTAAGTGCGGATCAAAATCTCTCACTCACCCACCTTATTACTATCGATACTGATTTATCGTGGGAAAAGTTGACAGTTTGCTAGACGCCAATATAACATGATAATATCTGACATTCTTTCGTTATTGCGTGTCCCCATCTGACTGAACCAGTGATAACGTATTGTACTCTTGTGCCATTGCTAGGGCATCGGTTTTGTCGCGAAAATATTTTTGCCCCACTTTGTTTCAGTGTGTCACGTACACATCGGCAGCTTTGCTTCATGGTTATTGGCAGCGTGTCTTTGTTCAGACACGTTTTTCATTTGACTGTACCAATCATAACAAGATTATTGTGACTCCGCGTACGTCTGTAATTTACCAAGGCAAGCGAGCGTAAAATTATCCAATCACAGACGATGTAGAAGAGCTGCAGATGTGCACATAACGCATGGAAACCAAATGTTGCAAAAATCTTTTCGCCATAAAATCATGTCTCTTGCCATTGCAATATTATGTCATCCGGAAATCTTAGAATGAAATTAAGAAAACGTCGTCGTTGTTATTCTGTCTTGTGTCCATCATTGTCTTCGTCTGTGCTGTCTTAACTGTGGTGTCCTGAGTTTTACAGATTATTTTGGTTCGTATAACGTTTTTCATTTATTTTTTGTGTTTATTTTATTGCCATTTATTTGTTGTTGGCTAATTCCTTATGATATTTTTCATGTATTGTTGTTTTGGTTTATGGATTTTTGACTACAGCCAATCTAAGCTTGTTTTCTCTTTTATTCGGTTTTTTTCCTTAGTTTCATTTTAAGATTTCTGGGACGACATAATAATACAATGGCGTATGTCCACAATAGTACATTATTCTGTCCCATTACAAGAAACATTCAAAGGCATTAGGCCAATGATAGCTCAGGCGTGCTGCTACCGAGTATTTGTGATTCGTAGGGCCATGAACTTTTCGCGAAAATAATTTTACCTCAGTTGGTTTCAGTGCCTTACCTCCACGTGTGCAGTTCTGCTTTATGGTCAGTGATTGGACGTTTTAGCAATCACTAGAGCCGCGATTTTATGGTGAAAAGATTTTTGCAACATTTGGTTTTGATGCGTCATGTGCACATCTGCAGGTCTGCTACATCGCTCGTAATTGGATAATTTTACTCTCTCTTGCCTTGGCAAATTACAGACGTAAGGAGTCACAATAATCTTATTCTGATTGGTGCAGTAAAATGAGAAACGTGTCTGAACAAAGACACGCTGCCAATAACCATGAATCAAAGCTGCCGATGTGCACGAGAGACACTGAAACAAAGTGGGGCAAAATCTTTTCGCAACAAAATCGTGGCTCTAGCAATCACGTGCCTTGAGGTTATACTCGCAAATCACGGACGTGTGTTGTTGCTATGACCTTACTATGATTGGCACAGACAAGTGAGAGACGTCACTTCACAAAGCCACACTGCCAATAACTATGAATCATAGCTGCAGACGTGCTGAAGCAAACTGGGGCAAAATTCTTTTTGCGAAATGTTAATGGCCCTAGCGATTCGTATTTAAACAAACACATGACAATCCGTCAGTCATACAGGATGGACCAGAAAGACGGGAAAATGAGAAATACACAGTGACAGCCATGTACGTACAGTTGGATGCGCCGCAAGACATGTTCTGATAGCGTGGCACAATGAACATGATCGTGACCCCGTAAATTAAACGAGTCGCCGGAATTCCCTGTTTTTGTAAAACGCCTTCACGGACAATTGCAAGCTGTGAACCGTTCCACTGTTCCATTATTACTTAATTGCAACATGTTCTCTGCCTCATTCGTTCAGTTTCGTGGCACTGCCAAATGTGCATGGCTGCCACCGTGCATTTACAATTTTCCCGTTTTTCTGATCCATCCTGTACAAAGCGTTCAATCACTATAGTCTATCTCATGGAAGAATCCATATTTTGACAGTTCACTTCTGAGAAGTGTGTCAGTAAACAGTATTGTGGAGTCCAATTCTTTTCCAGGAAACCAGGTAAGTTTAAAGCTCCAAACAATAGATCTGCAAGGCACATTTCTCATAGAACTCTTACTTCGGGTATCTTCGGTTGTATGAAGGGAGGGGAGTGGGGATAGGATGCGCGAATTAACCAAGATCAATCTCACGCCGTTTAATCCAATGAGACGCTGTTAGGGAAACTCGACGGTGTTTATTTGGCCGTGCAACAGAAAGCGCACTGGTGGAAGGAAATGTCCGTCTCATTAAGAAGATGCAGGACATGAAATAACATAATGTGTCATTTGAAACCAAGTTTTATGAAAAAAAAACACAGAAAAAATAAAAAAAGAGTAGTTCTAGGTACCAGCTTCTGTCAACTTCATGAGAGGAGACATGAAAAATTCGCGGTTCTTACTTACCTGCATTAGCTACCTAGAATATTTGTGTACTGAAGCAGACAACACAGCTCGTTGATTGTTCTGTGACAGTCATAATCGTACAGGATATCCATAAAAAAACGCCTAATTAGCACACCACACGAATCCTGAGCTAAATGGAGAAGAAAATGTTAGTGGGAAAATGTCGTACGATGACATTTTTTTTTATAATGTGGCAACATAATACTGTACATACTCCCCTCTTGCGCTCCACAGATATCTTTACTTATCCTACTACTACTGTTCTGACCTGCGTGTTACTGGTACAGGCAAGGTTAATTCTATTACAGGTTAGAAAGAAAATTTGTTTTCTTATGGGAGAGTTTGGCACGTGGAAAATTTCTGCCGCTAGTTTCGCTGCAATCACAAGTGGGCCAGAAAATTACGAAACTGTTGTAAAATAAATTTTAAATAGACCTGGAAATGACAGAAGTCATTAAATTTAATTGTATAATGAAAATAAACCAATTTCACATTTTGGATTATCAAATTTATGTAACTTCAAATTCAGGAAAGCTCTGTGATTGGTCAGTTTTCACCCATTAGCGATACTAGCGCTCAATTTTCCCTGTGCCAAACCTTTGACATAGATTTTTTAACCTGAGGTAGAATTAACCTTAGTACAGGTTAAAACCATGTGCAGTCCAAACATGACGCTATTTTTACTTGATTTAATAATACCTGATCGTGAAGCGCAAGAGGGGACTATCTTCTGTATATTACATGACTATGGACCTGAAAAATTGGCGTTCTATTTTGAGTTCTAGCTGGAACCCAAACAATTGTAAGTTCGCGTGACATTCGAAATTAGGCTCAGACTTATTGGACGCATCCTAGAGAGCGCCGAGCTAATAATACAGAAGCTACTAAATGCAGAACCTTTCATGTATTGATAGGGACCCTGTTTTTTTCGCGAAGAGAATTTTGCCTCACTTTGTTTCGGTATCTTACGTGCACATCTGCTGTTCTGCTTCGTGATCAGCGATTTGATGTTTTAACTGTCACGAGCCTTGATATTCTACCGACAAATCACAGACGTGTGGTGTTGTAGGGAAGTTTTTGTAATTGGCTCAGTCAAATGAGGCACGGCTCTTCACAATGAAACGCTGCCAATAACCATGAAGCAGAATTTCATATGTGCACGTAAGGCACTGAAACAAACTGGGACAAAATTCTTTTCGTGAAAAAACATGGTCCCTATTCATGCAGTATCGTTGTATCAGCGAGCAGCCAATGAGAAGCTGTTGTCTGCTTTAGTAAACACACACACATACACACATACACACACACTTGTATGCTAGTCTATAACTCAGTGAACCAGCTAATCTTTCCGGTCTCCTTCAATCAGTAAATAAAAGCTGCACGCGTCTATATAGCATACATTAATTTATCATTATAATAGTTTTGAAAAAAATAATGATGGAAACCTAGTGAATATTACTGGCAATGGTCCTACATACTGCACCAGATTGTGGTCCAATCACAACAACGACAAAAAAACCATGCTAGTTTGGAGAATGGATCGCCGACACGCGGAACATCCGTTACTGCTGAAAAGCACCGATATCACTGAGGGCCCGTCAGTGTCGTCAGCAGTAACTGAACCATATACCAGCAGTCAGTTAATATATCGTCTTCGTCGGTGAACTGTTACTTTCGGAACGACTAGCAGCGATGGACATGTACAGTACATATCCTTGTTTGCTACGACCTAAGTTTAACCTTCATTGCTTCCGAACACCTTAAAAATCTGCAGAAAATAGTTGCTGACAATTTAATAAATAATAACCTATGGTCACGAACATAACATGTAAGTATAGAGTGAAACATCTCGGAATTAAAAACCAACATTGAATGAGTAGGGCCTACTATCCAACAGGAACATAGAATTTATTCGCGAATCGAACACTTATTTCTGTATATGTTTACTGAAGATAATTTCTCTATCACTACACTTAATTTTTAATTTCCAAATAAGTGTCCTACACAAGACAAGATCCAATAATTATTTGTTGTCCGTAAATTTTTGTTAAAAGTTTCCAGGAAAAAATGCAAAATATTCATATAATTTTTAACTATATTTCTACTAGCCGGCCGGCTGCGACGTTGCCCGCGTGAAATTATGTAATGTAAACAGTAACTCTGGCTAAAATATGTGATGAAGGCATTTAACAGCTAGCGCACTCAATAACAGTGAATTATAAATTGTCTTAGCTCAGTGTAATGAGCGAGCGCAATATGCTCGTATGATGTCATAATAATTCCCATCGTAAAGTCTTGGACGGGATACGAACCCGTAACCCCACCCCTTTCACATTACAAACTTTATTCAATACCTGAGTGAATGTTAAAGGCATGCCGTGATAATTTTTTCGTATGTAGTGGCTACAGTCCAAAGAGGTTTTATTTCTGAGTAGGTTGGCAAAAAGAAACGACTGTTGAATTATTTATCCGTGATCACTCTCTTTTTTCGGGAGACTGTAACATTTTACTGCTTTTCACCTACTTAATTTTCGAATTACATAAAAACCTGAATTTCATTTGTAGATATTTACATAAGCTTCATTCTTATCAAAAAATCATCTCGATATCTCAACGGGTATAAGCGTTACAGATGATTATTTGAAATCACATTATATTTTTTTTAACAGCTTTCAAAGACGAATTTCAAAAAATCCTGAAATTACTTTTTTATATTTACGTAAGAAATATTTTAAAGCAAAAACCATTTCAATATTTCCATTGGTTTAGGAGATAAGTGGGATTAATTAATAAACACGTTCTATTTTATTAAGAACTTTCAAGGACGAACTTCGAAAAATTGTAAAAACACTTTTTTATCTATTTACTTAAGCATCATTAAAAAAAATCACCTCACTATCTGAAATGGTTTAGGAGAAATCACGGATTAACGAAAAACACATTTTACGGCTTTTCACCCCCTTAATTTTCGAATTTCGCAAAAAAGAAAAATTTGCGAATATGTATTTATTTTGGCAATATTATGAAGTTAAAAAATTTATGATAGCATTCCCGGTTAATGAGATACCAAGGATTCTTTTAAAACACATTTCACCCCTTTTCACCCCCTTAATTATTAAATTTCGAAAAATCCTTTCTTAGTGGGTGCCTACTGGGCAAGTGAAAGCTTCCCTCAAAATTTCATGGTTCTAGGTCCTGCGGTTTGGGCTGTGCGTTGATGAGTGAGTGAGTGTGTCAGGACACTTCATTTTATATATTAAGATTTCCAAGTAAAGATTCTCTAACGTAGCACCATGGACAGAATTTCTATGAACGTTTATTAGAAGAAATATTGATTTAATCTTGCGCCAACATCTATCTTGAAATGTCCTCCAAAGCTCCAGTAAACTCAGTGGTTATCAGCAGTCGTTATAGCCTTACACGAGTTGTCAGCCGAAAACCATCCTGTGACGATTAGTGATCGTCAGCAGCAACGGAACTCAGCTGACGTTACTGAGATGACTGGCCAGTGTTGTTCAAGCAGTAACAAAACACGCCGACGGACTCGCGAAATATCTGGGCCACTCCGCGATATACGGTTTGTTAGAAGTGGTGAGGGGGGAGGGTCAGAATGATAGCAGGGGACCGAAACAAGTACCAGACAACCAGCCAGGCAGGTCAACTGGTGACCTTGACCCACCGCACCACGTACGCCCACATACCTACAATTACCGCGGCAGCCCGCGGGAAGTAAGAGTACGTAGCCCGCAGAAATGCAGTGCACATGCCTGTGACATCAAATAATATTGAGACAAATACCGCGCAGCTCTCTGCTAGTAACGAAGAGATGTTTAAATTTATGTAATAATATTTATAACAAATTGCTATCTATAACTGAGTCAAAGAAAAAGGAAAATGACAAAAATATAGTGATGAAGATAAAACGTACTTAAAACTTCATTACTTCTATATTCAATCGAAGAGTTTATGGGTGGTTAACTTTTGCTGTGTATCTTGACACGAGCTTCTTTTTTATTTGCTTGCTATTTTTTTTAATTGTAATAATATAGATATGAAGATATGAGCGTAGTCAAATCCACGATACGTAACACGCTAATGCTTCATATGTCAATAATTCGTTGCAATTTATATTTTAACAAGTAACTAGGACCAAGAAAATATCGAGAATTCAATTACCTCTACGCTATAATCCGTTGTACTATGCATATTCAAGCCCCGTATGTTAGTTCGTTGTCCGCTGTTCCACTGAGTAGCAGCTAGGGAACAAGAGACAGGGACTAGATTTCCAACGACTGTAACTTTCTTTCAATTCCACATTTCGCCTTCGACTTATTTGACACCGCCTGGAATCTGCTGAGCGAATAAAAAAAATGAAACTACTTCAGGCCCTTTGTGTCAGCAAGCAAGCAGTGAGTAGTTGTTTTCTTCTTCATATCACTAGGGTCATGATTTTTCCGCGAAAATAATTTTGCACCACTTTGTTTCAGTGCCTTACGTGCACATCTGCGGTTCTGCGTCATATTGTGTTATAGGATATTTTAACTCTTACGCGCCTTGGTGTTCTACTGGCAAATCACAGAGGTATGGTTTTGCAGTAATCTTATTGTGATTGGCGCAGTTAAATGAGAGACGTCACTTCATAAATGCAGGCTGCCAATAGCCATGAACACGGGCATCACAACCATAGGGGCCCCGAGACGTCCCCTCCAATATATATATATATATATATATATATATATATATATATATATATATATATATATATATATATATATATATATATATATATATATATATATATATATATATATATATATATATATATATATATATATATATATATATATATATATATATATATATATATATATATATACACACACAGGTTGTTTCTTAACGTTTATTACAAACTTTAGGACGTGATCCTTTACCACAAATAATATGTAGTTTCACAATGAAATTTTTGTCTGCTGCAATTCGTAAGACAGAAATTCTCACTTGGAAATGTAGTTTTAAATGGTATTTTTGCACAATATTGGAAATGACGATGAGTTAAATTTCAGTTCTGTGCACAATGTTTATTATTACTGAGAGCTTCAACCCATTAAGAAGCCGCTCTTTAGAACACTCAGCACCTTCATGAAAATAACACCCTCTCATTGAGTGAATGGAGCTTCTGTGAATTTTCTGAGCAATACATACCAAGAAATATAAAAGGTCCTCTTTTTGAAAATCGTTAGAATTCACCGTTTACAAGAAATAAATCTAAACAATAATCTGATGCTGCAGTAGCATTGTTAGCACACGAATTTCTGTGGCGAATAAATTCACACGTGAAACATACCGATGGTGGTGTGTGGTAGACATGTCAGTGTAAGGAGTTGCTTGAAAGTAAGTTTGTTGAGGTTTACTTGGTTGCAATACGTGACATAGTTCTAAAGAACTGTAGCACAGGATGTGTTTTTCAAAGTGCAAAATGCATTTACAAGCATGCTGTGTGCAATTACATTCCGTTTTTGCCTACATGCCAGGTATTGCAATGGTTGGCACAGAGACCCTAGAATGCATTTTAAAGCAAAGAGTACATAATTAAATTTCAAACTGTTGGCAAACCAAACCTCTACTGCCCTCCTCCCACACATACAAATACACACACAAATATGGACTGGCGCTCTTTCTAGAAATGGCAAGTATAGGATATAATTTAGTAAATATTGACAAACTTTAAAGATATTCTTTATAAATGTTTATATGTCCAAATTCAGTAAATTTTTTACTCAGATTTTTGGCATGTTTCCAAAATTATTTTTTTAAAGATAAACTAGGGTGATCAAGCAAGATACCATAATGAGAGTAAATACAAGTTTTTTAAAAATAATTTTTTATGTTGTGTCCAATCATTCGTGTGTGAAATATTACACAGAGTTTTAATTCAAAAGTGCTAATTTTATCACGAATTGACTATTGTTATATCCCTCTCTCCCTTCTAATGTTGTAGTGTGGGGATCTATTATTACTGATTCAGAACACCGGCAGTTCATGTACTTCGATACTTCGGAACCCTGAACCTGTTCCGTCAGTCCCACGAGAGATACGCTATAATATCGTTTTAAAGTTTTAATCACGGCCTCACGCGAATATCACACTCTTCGTGACCGTCGCG
>PNEQ01033108.1:0-12406 GCA_003012365.1 Medauroidea extradentata
ATGTGAAAGACATGACTGCAACATTGGCTAGTGCATTTTCCACTTGTTTGCTCACATTTTCTTTGACTTGAAGATACAACCTGGGGACTACAGTGCGTGAAAATGTTGTTCTACAAGGCACTTTGTAAAGAGGCTGTGCAGTACCAAGAACTTTTACAAATGACTTGTTTTCCACTGTATTATATGGTAACATTGCATCAACTAGCCATTCTCCAATTGAATTTGTGATGGCTGTAGCTTTTACATGGGTGGAAGACCATTTAAATGTGTCCTCTATTTTAAGTTGTTTTGGAATTGGTTCACCAGATACACTTGCAGAACTAGACAGTAATTTATTTTTCTGAAGTGCTTCAAATTCATGTTTTGTGTTTGGGTGCTGAAAAAGATGTCTCAATAGACCTGATGTGTTCCCAGACTTTGTTTTTATAATTTTTTTACAAAGTTGCATGTTCCAGTTAACTTATCACCACCTTTTGTATAATACTGCCATACTGATAATTTGTCCACATCTTCCATTTTACCGCAAATCAAAGTTTATCACACTACAAAGTTTGTTTTCGTTTGATTGTAATTCCCACAACTCGGTTTATTTCAATCTGATAACGTCCTAAAGCACAGTAGGCCTACATGAAATTATTTCCGTCCTAGGCTATAGGCTAATAAAATTATTTATGCGTGGTAGCTGCGTGTCCATGGCACCACAATAGGCATAGGCCTACTGTTTTACTTCAAAATGCTGCAATTTAACTTTCCCAAAATGCATTTGTCGACATGGAATAGACTTGTAATAAAAACGTCGACTTTCGTGTTTTACTACAGTTGACGGTAGATAATGAAATAGGATAAATGTGCCATACTGCCTAATCCACCACGTACATCGTCTTGCCAAGAATACCACACATGAAACGTAATTTATTAATAAAATACGATAACACCAAAAATTTTTATTGCGCACGTCTGTGGTCCATTGGTCAGTCTGTCCATATTACTTTTTCATTCCATTTCTTCTTGCTGAAGCTCTCTGCGCTGTCTTTTGTTTATCCGGGTTAAGCAAAAGAAACGGAATGGGTGGTTGTAGAGCTGGTAATCGTTGTTGCACGTATTAGTATGTAAAAGAAAATTAAATATCTTGTTTTGTTTTAACAGCCGACGTTTGAAGTATCATAAATGCCGACCAAAATATCTTTGTAGCTTTCATTTAACGGCCATGTTTAATAATGTGACAAATATATACAATGTGTTGGTAAACGTATCATTTTGGAGGTTAGGTACGTACGTAATTTAAAAACTGTAGTTTTTATGTCGCTGCGCATAAGGCTTTCATAGGGCTGTTTTATTTACCATCTTTTTGAAGATACAGTTTGGAATAGTTAACTACCACTTGCCAAATCCCTTAAAAGATTGCATCATGCTTCCTTTGTGTTTAACCAAATAACTTTCCCTTAAAACCCGAAACATTTTAGTTTTGAAATGATTTAAAACAGAAATAACTACAATAATACAAAACAAAATACTCGGTAACTTAAAAATTTTCAAATACCAAATATTGTTAAAACTTCTTCAATTTTTCGAGAATTTTTTTTTTTCTCATTCACTGTTCGAGAATGCTTTATTTCTCGAAATTTTTCTCGAAGTTCGAGATCTCGCACAACCCTAGTTATTTTTTATAAACAATAAATTCACTTTACAGTACCGTAGTTTAAAGAGAAGTTGTAAAGTGGCCTATTATTTTTGACATCTCTAATTTTGTGGAAAATAAATTACGTACTAATGTTATAATTCTGTATATTTTTAACATTTCAAAGTATTTGCTTTAGTATGGGTACTCACAGTCTCTTGGAAAATGTTTTTCACCTCAAATACAGTAGGCTAACAATATTAATGAGTAGTAACATTATTCCATGTATGTCATATTTTACAGTACAAGGAATTAATAGGCCTATTTGTTATAGACAGGCAAAGTATACCTCAGGTATAATAGTTAACATCATTTATTTACATCTTAATAAGTACGCCTACAATGATTTTATTTGAAGAGAGAATGAATTTAAGTATAAAATGTGCTTGCAATTGTTTATGGTCTACATGTAAGACAAGTATCACAAGAAAGTATGCTACGCACGTATACTTCTAAAAACTGTCGAGGAGCTTTGCGTTTAAAGTCGGTGGTTAGTGTTCGAGAAGTGAATTATTATTTCAGTATAACGTTTTCCTACATCTGAACTAACAATGGGTAACTTTAAGAAAGTCCTCGTGTATTAAATGATTAGTAAAATATGTCTTTTAAAACACAGTTCAAAGACACATGAAACGATAAACAATAGAATGCTACAGCTTTTATAACAATGCGCATGCATTTTACTTATCACATTTATACTTCAATTTTCGACGAAGATGCTTAGAACTGTCGTGCTGATATGTAAGTAAGTATACTTGTAACAGCATGCTTAAAACTCGTAGGATCACGTGAAAATGCGTGAAATATTATTACTTCTGCAAAACAAGAACTTTTGCGTACTGAACCATTTTGCTTTACCGGCTACAAACACATGCCTGACCCACTGTTTCCCTTACGGCACAGTGAAAGGCATGGCTGGCGCGCTTCTTTTTCCCACAGTTCGTCCCGTCCCCTCTTTTATCACGTGACGTGGTGACGTCAGAGGGCGGTGTGACGCGGCGAGGAAACTAAGTTGTATTAGTATTGAATTGATTTAGTAGATATTCGTGGCACATGAACAAGTGGTAGTATTTCAAATAAAAAAGCCGCCAAAAATTTTAATGTGGTTTGTTTATTCTCCCGATGTTCAAATTCAGCAAAAGCTAGATTACACCAAAGTTACCGATCTGCATATAAATTTGGAACAAAGTAACTTACGGCCTAACTTGCGGCTACACTCTCCAGGGAGAACACACGCCCCGCTATTGTTACCCAACTCAAAACAAGGGTAAAACATGATTAAAAATAAGTTCTCAAATTAAGTCCAAAAAGTTTCAACATCACTCCACTCCCAGTCCTTCACTGCCGCTTCGTCCTCCATCCCGAAACGCCCTTTTCGGTACTTCCCACACAAAGGCAAAATCCGCCCCTCGACCAATGTGACCTACACGCCGCGAGTCTGAGTAGTAAGTCCTCACTGACGCCAACTACCGTTGGTTCTCCCTGCTAGTGCGCCTAACGGCCACCCACTGAACCAACACTTACAACTATCTAAAATAAACTAAATTAAATAATACACTAGATAACAAAGTACAAATAATCGCAATGCTAATAACGTATTGTCCAATCACATATTCGTTTCTTTAAATAAACGTCCAATTCAATAAACTTAGCATAAAAATATTTAAAAGAAAGTAGTTCATTGGCTGCCGCCATCTTGTGCGCCGGAATAGCACTGTCTCTCTCACACATTCCCGCGCAGCGGCCGAGTTGTAATGGAAAACTAACTAGGTCTAAAAATAAACTGGAAGTACACCTGATCGTTGTTTAAGCTACCCAACAATACACCCAGCCCTGAATTACAAACAAAAACAGTTACGCTGTAAATGATATTATTAAATTTAAATTAAAACACAAAGTTGCCTTAGCCTAAACAAACCAAATTAAATACATATAAATTTACAATTTCAAATCTGATACAGATAAAGCCAAACAATTGTCAATAATACCTCAAAGTAATTATATAGATAATAGCAAATTCAATAAGTCAAACATAAGGAAATAAAAAAATAAAACAAGACATGAAATAATAAAGGCCTAAGTGGTGGGTCGACCGCCTCACAGCGGGTACCTCAAGTCGTCCATTAGCTAGCTATACAATTCTGCTTTTGGTGTCACAACCCTACAAGTGTCCATAAATCAAATTCAGGTACAGTGAACCCTCGACAACTCTGACTAAAAGGGGGAAGAAGCTGTCAGAGTTACGATTTATCTGTGTTATCGAGGGTTGTCCAGCGAGGTGGGGTAATCAGTCATTAATCACAAGAAATGCGAAGAAATCAGTACGCTATTATTTCTACAAGAAAAAGAGGCTGCAATAAGTACTGTTTTGTATATAAATATTATATCAAGTTACGGGAGGGCCGTCATGCAGTGGGGAAATTAACGTAACGTGGAGGACTGTAAATGAATGTCAATGTGGGCAGTCAGATCTTTATTTGTTTTTTTATGCTGCTACTTCTGGCTGATATTTTTTTTTTTTATCTCTGTGTTAGAAGCTGGCACCAAGGCACCCTTCTATCATATAAAAGTTTTCGTCTGGCTGCATGTGTGAGAGAGATAAGAAATGATCGTTGGAGATAAGCTAGGGAGGTTGCGAGCGGAAGTAGTCAAGGTCAACCGGTACAGTCTCGTGCAATACAAACGCCGCACGTGACCACACGCGTCTCACAAAAGATGTTTACATTGAAAAATACCTTACGTCCTTATGTTACAGCGTAGGGGCAGCAGCCAGCTGCTAGCCTGATAGTTACTCTACTCTCCTACAAAGTTACAAAGATAATTTTCCTCGTATACATGAATAAAAACGGTACTGTAATTAACAATCCTTCTGGGTCACTGTACATTATGCGAACACATTTTAACACTACTAATTTTCAAATTTAATTTTATGTGTGTAAATTGCATCATAGAACACATAATTTACAGCTTTATTCTTACACAAATTGTCATATTATAAAGCAATAAAATTTTAATCGTGTTCTACAGAGTTACCGTATTTACTCACGTAATCGCCGCATATTTTTGACCAAACTTTAGGCCCAAAAAATGGGGTGCGGCCATTATAAAGAGGTTTTCCAAAAAATTACCTTCTTAATTTTTCTGGTGTAGAATATAACAAATGTACATTTTTTTTTTCTATATTTACACATTCATAACGTGACTATTTCTTCTAAAATAAAGAAAAAGATTTTGTCGATGTATAGTAAACATGGAAAAATTAAGACTACAAAATCTTGTTAATCCATTCATTTGCGTCACTCAATGAAAATTGTTTAAAATTATCCCGCCTAAGACATCTACATTTTACGGTCCATTACATGTACGCTATTATTTCCCGTGAAGTAGTTTATAAACAAATCCGATTCACGCTTAAAACGTTACAACTCTCCAGACGCCGTTACGTTATCAACAGAGCATCATCAACCAGCGAGCGTGACTCATCGTGTCCGGCTTGGGCATGGATGTTGCCTTATTCTTTCACCACCCACATCGGCTTTTGAAAACATTGTTGTTAAAGGGGCGTAAAACCTTCTCACCAATTTTTCTACATCGCAATGCAAAGCAATGATTTTCAATTTTTCGTTTTAATGCCCGGGACAATTTGTTTTGCAACCCTGAATTCATTGTACATACCAGAACAAAATAATTTTCCGTTTTTGTGTCATTGTAACCCGTAGTTACCGTCATTTCGCAAGCACCACAATGAAATGTTTGTTTACGACACACGTGCTTGCCTGGCTCGCAAGACGAAGAGGGAGGAAAGATAAAGAAGTGAGAGGTCGGCCTGCTGCGTTGCATCTTTACTCGCGCGTCACGCGCCTTGCTAGCAACATTTTATCACACGGAACTTGCCGGATATTTACTGTGGGATCATTAAAGGCTAAGTAGCGATGGACGACTACGTTATAAAGTTTAATACTGTTCTAAAATATAATGTGATGAATTTAAATCCAGCACAAACAATTTTTTTATGTACTTTAACCAAGAAATAATTAATTAAAAATTATTTAATTTTTTTAAAAATTCTGTCCGAGTTATCCGAAGTCCGGGCCACAATTTCCGAGTTATCGAGGGTTCACTGTATATATGTATGTGGGTATACGTATGAGTGCTGAGAATTATAGTCGTGTAAGTTGATAGCAGTAGCAGTACGTTTATCAAAAATTATGTTTGTAATGACAGATAAAATGCAGTTCGTTCTTGCAGTATTCAAATATTATAATTAATTCTAGTTATTCTTAAAATATTTTTGTGAAAAATGTGCATTACATTAATACCAACAGTGCTTTTAAATATTCGTGACTTGTTTTACAGGGTGGCGACAGGGCGGGAAAACCGGGAAGAGTCAGGGAATTTTAGTGGCCTGATAAAGTCAGGGAATAGTCAGGGAAAATTCCTCGCCCCATCTCCTTTTTCGGAAATCGAAAAGAAATAGTTAAAATCAGTTAAAATGAGGCCTACATGAATGGAGTAGCGCGGACTGGCAAGCGTGAAGACGTGTCTGGTGCCTTTCATCGAACATCTCGGTACCATAATCCCGGGGAAGAAAGCCATATGTAGCTGGGCCCGCTGCGTTACATACGCCACTTTTATCCGTAATGTATTCAGTTGTTTACTGCTCGATGCTTCCTGCTGATGCAGAAGGTTGATAACGTGCCCATCTCTCGGCTCTCTCTTAGGCCCCCCCTCCCCCAGATGCTTCCTTCTGATGCGGTAGGCTGATAACATGTCGGCATTTTTCTATGTGCGCTATACTCCGTCAGTGTGAAATGCTGGTACTGGCTTGTAAAATGATACAGCTATCTTTTGTAACATGAGAAAGCAAACTTGCATCCTGCCATGCAATTTTTCCAAGGAATTTTTTTGTGTAATCTTGTATAGTAAAGTAAACCCTCGTTTTACCGAACTATTTGGGGGGAGGTGTGATCCGGTTTTTCGCGAAGTACCAAAACCGGCAAACGAAAATAGACAAGCCGATATCTTTATAGCAGTGTGATACGCGTAGTAACGCAACGTGTTTGTAGTGGTCAAATCGCTGGAAGTGTAAGAGAGGGAAGGTTTGTGCTGACTGGCGGGAGTAGAAAGATAAGCACGTGACTTTGTCCGCTCATTGAGATAACCAAGGGTGTTGGGGGGGGGGGAAGAGAAGAAGGTGAAGGATAGGAGGCGGCTTGCTTTCCGCTTGGTTTCATGTTACCGTACGTTGCGTGGTAGCATGTGACACGTGAACTTGAGCTACTGCTTTGTATTTCAAAGTAAAGTGTTTATTTACGAAATATATATATATATAAAAAATTCCATCTAAACTACTGCTGTTTGCATTGCAACGCAGTATCGAATACTAGGGCTCTATAAAGACTAGGTATAATTGTCCGCCATTTTGGGTCCTTCGCAGATACCGCAAGCCAAGTCATGCTTGCGCGCCCGAAAAATCGCAGAAACCTAACTCATCACCAATTGAAAACTATTCGGTCAATTGACTTTAAAAAAATTACAGAGTATTAATGAACTGTCCTACCAATGACGCTATCCATTAATTTTCTTTATGACAGTTATTTACTATGTAAAAAAAAGTTTAACGATAGCATGAACATTTTTGACCGGGAAATGCAGGGTAAAATACAGTAAGCGAGAAACTTTTTGGTTTTACGAGATAGATGGGGGGTGTCAGTGGAAGAAACGAAAAGGATAGTATAAAATTATTATATATGCCCCTCTTGACGAGTTTCGCGAATCGCTGTTGTTTTGGCGGCAGGTTGAAGACAGAATATCTCTGGCGCGCGGCGTCGCGGCGTCTAGCTCAACGATCTGGCTACGAATTATTCCTTGGATTGTCTTCATAGTAAATACATTAATTTTAACTCTACATTTTGTATTTATTATAACGTTTTCAACTTTCAATAACTGATTTTAGGGTTGTATACAAAAGTATACATTATCGAATATAAATAAATTTACAAAATCAAATATTGAATAGAAAATTAATGCAACGTCCTTAATTTCACTACAGGTAGTTTTTGAAATCTACTATTTTTTTAAGTCTTTTAAGATTGTTGATTCTCCCACAAAATAGGCTTAGGCCTACATACAACTGTAAATATATATTTTTTATTTACTTATAGGCACATTTTCAACAATTAATAATAAATACATAAAAGCTAATTCATCTTATGTCTATACTAGGTTTTTAAAAGTAACTCAATGAAACACAAATATAACACTTTTAACTTTGTGCTACTTGTTATGTAAGTATTCATACTAATATTATCGAGGCTTCAGCAGTAAAAGAGGCAGTTATCACATTAAAAGTACAGCACACATTCAATTTATTTAACATTCTAAATATTTTCAGTTTGTTACAAATGAAAAAATGTAAATTTTATAGAAAGTGATTCAAGAAAATTGGCCTTATTACAAATTATTGGTATATAATAGCAAACACGTTTGTATTTTTCGTTACTATAATGCAAAATACATGATTACCAATAGGACAGATCGATGCATCCCTACTCTGTTGCTAAAACGTTAGTTTGAAGAATTATACGTAGTGTGTCCTGAAGCTGTAAACGTTAATAGTTGCTGATAATGAATTTGTTTTTAAACTGATTTCATTGAGGTTTCAAAAAGTTTATTTACTAATATGAATTTAAGTTTTGTGTTAAGTCAATCTACACTAAAAATTACGACACACTGTCTGTCATGTAGTGGTGTGAATAAAATTATTCTTTTTTGTACTGTAGCTGCCCTTCACTCACTCTGTGCAGACAGTTTATAGCCACGCTGATTTATAGAGTCGGCATAATAAATACAAATCTTTCTTCACACACTTGTGCAAGTGCTAATTTTTCTTACAATACGACCGAACATGTTTGTTATAGTCTATGAGTTAAATATCTGAAACATAGCATGTTTACTTTTATGCCCATTAAGCCAAGCTAACAAACATTACATTTCCGTAAATTTGTGGAAAACAGTATGGAGAAGTGCCGCTAATTTACTGTAGCGTACCTCGTAAATAAAACACACGGTATCTTACACCTATACTTAAATACTCTCTGTAAACATGTTGGATATAAATTTGTATTTAGAAGTTCTTTCCTTTTTACTGTATGTCTGTAAATAACACAGTTATCGCCCAATACAGTTAATGCGGGAATTGTAATTTCTATTCTACGTCTACATTATCACGATATATATTCATAAAGTAAGAATTTCCGTTATCAATGAGATACTTGTTAGAAATTTGTTACATACAAAAGCCTATTAAGGCCTTGCTCTTTAGTTTTGCAGTGGTTTCGAAAATATGTTATTAAACGCAAATTGATACATATAACAAAAATTCATTCTTACAGTTTTAACACATATATCATCGTTTGTATCTGAATTTTTCTGTTCCACTACACTAAACGTATTTTTAGATTCTTGCCTCTGAAATATCACATACTTTGTTGTCAAAATAAGCCGAAATGAAGCAAAATAATTTGTTGCTAGCAAACGGTACAGTATTTTAAAAAACGCTCTGGCATAATTGTGTATCGTATGACTGTACATAGTCTCAAATTTTTTCAAAGCATTTGGTTAAAAAATATTGAGTTACTTGCAATTGTTTGAAATAAATGACAGATCATGGCCTTAAAAACTACAGTGAACCTGGTTAATATAAACCACGTAAATATAAATATCTTGTTAACACTAAGTAATTTTCATTCCCCTAAGAATGAGATGAAAGTTGTAACACTAACTTAAACGCTCAATAAAATATTTCCTTGTACACCACACAGCGCCAGAACCACAACATGCCTGCAGAGGTTCCTCATTCATTGCGATAATTAGGCACAACGTATCTTCTCCCAGAAATTTGTGACATACATTTATATAGTATATGCGTTTTACTACGAACTGTGGCTTCAGAAGCAATAATTAAAAATAATAATTAACGTTCGTAAAGATATTTATATAAATATAATGTAAAAAGTTTATAACAATACGTAGGGAAACGAATATTTCGCGAGTTCTATTTTTGCACAAGCCCCGGCCATATGTCTACTAGCTGCTACTCCCTGGAACAACAGACAATGAACAAATAGACGGGGCTTGAGTATACATGGGATAATGGATTATAACACGTCGGCCATTGAACTCGCGAATTATTCTTTTCCTTAACAATAAGTGACCAAAATAGGGCCTGCGTGTTTTAGAATAAGGCTATGTCCACGAAACAATATTGTTCGAAACACATTTATTCCTTGACCACTTAAAACATATACTTTGTACTTATACTACGATAAACAGATAAGTGTAGTTCATTATATGATTGCTGTTTATTGTCTTAAAAATTCATGTGACGGTTGCGGCAGATCACAGATAGCTATTTCAGGGACGAGCCTGGTACTGTAAGGGTTATGAGTTCAAATCTGGGTGACGGTTGAATTTTTTTACGTTATATATTCATTTGGGATATAATTGAGGTTCTATGCTGTAGTGGACTTAAACGAAAATGTAAATAAATGATGTAAGATGTTCTGAAAAAAAAGTCAAAATTCTAATTTCCATTAACGATATTTTTTAAATGATGGAACTGTATTAAACTGTACGCAAAATAACTGCTTGTTGTAAAAATTGTACACATTTTAAAATTAAATTAATTTTAGTATTTCTTCCACTGTTACGCACAAAAAAGTGCTTTGGGTTGATGCTCTATTTTAGGTAATAGATTAATGCATATAATAAAATAGCTACGCAATTTTCTACGTGGGATCTGGGAAGAATAAAAAAATTCTGTAAAACCATAATTTCAAATATATTCAATATTAATTTTTGTGATATTACAAAATGTGTAACTTTAGCTTACATCGCGGGTGATCAATTTAGACTGTAAAAAAAAAGTAAAACGTTTGGTACACAGCATTAGTTATATAGAAGTATGTAAATGAATAACAGTTTTTAAAATGTAATTTGTCGAATTTGTCTTTGTGAACTAAACTGCTGTAAAAATACATGTGTACATATGTTGGATTCAGTCTTTGTTCCGGTGTCTTGCGGTTTATTATTATACGCTGGCTACTTATTTTACAATTATGTTCTATGTTATCTAATTAAGTACATAGTACAAAGTAACATTACAAACTAGAAACTTAGTAACAAATATATTTATATAACTAACATTTACATAGTAAATATTGTGTATATAAATTAAGAGTGAAGTTGTGTTCACGTCGTTGAGCCAGACCATGTCTCGCGCACGAAATATTCTGTCTTCTACCTGCCGCCAAAACAACAGCGATTCGCGGAAATTGTCAAGAGGGGCATAGAAAGTTAATTTATACTATCATTTTTGTTTTGTTCGCTGATACCCCCCATCTATCTCGTATAACAAAAAAGTTTCTCGCTTACTATAATTTACTCTGCATTTTCCTGTCAAATGTCAACATGGCATTGTCAAAAATTTTTTTTAATACTATGATAGTTGCAGAAAATTAAGTTGATGAACATTATCATTGGCAGCATAGCTCATAAATGCAATACAAAAATTTTGAATACATTTGGCTGAATAGTTTCAGATTTATGAAGAGTTTAGTAAGACAGATTTTTGTGGCGCACGCACGTGGATTAGCTTGCGCCAGCTCTGAAAGACCCAAAATGGCGGACGATTATACCCACTCTTTATAGTGCCTTATCGAATACCAGTTGTGAAATAATAATCTAGCCGCCGTCCGTGAGAATTTCTGAAGGGCAAGAGACGGACATGCTGAGCGAGAAAGGAATGTGTTGCGCTAGTTTGTCCGCAGCAGATTTTATCTCTATACTTCGCACATTTACACCACACGAGCGCTGTTGAACATACACTGCCTCATCGTGTGAAGATGCAGTAGCAAGTTTCACGTGTTTCCTGGGCCAACAGTGCCATCATATTTTAACACATAACTCTTTAACTAGTTTGTAGCTTTACGAATGTCCGACAAAGTTTGTTTCGTGACACCATATTCATCCATCACACAACTTTGCTACCGAAACACCGGCCTCTTAACTATTATATTAGTTCAAAATTTTTGCTTGATGTCAAAGTTACTCGATTTCTTTTCTGTCCTGTTGCAGACGCCATTTCATTTGAAAAAACGCGTAATCTTTATCGCGCACGTACATCAACTGCGTAAAAAATTCAAGTAGACACGACAGTCGTTCTTGTCCGGACATGTCAAAACACCGATGAGCGATAAACTCTGCTTACCGTCTTACGCGGCTATCTGTGTGCGCGCCAGATGTCATTTACCAAAGCACAATAACCAGGTAGGTATTGCGCTGTTGATCTTACAGTTTTGTAAAAAAATTCAGGTAGACAATCATTATTGCCCGGACACGGCACGTACCCCGATGCGCGATTAAAAATAGCTCTGTCTACCGTTTTACACGGCTATCCATGCGCGCGCGTGATGTCACTCACCAAAGCACAATAACCAGGTAGGTCTTGTGCTGCATGTGATAAGTTAACCTGACGGTGGAATAATTTTGTATCGCCAGATTTTGTCCGTTAAATACGAAGTCCGCTGAATGGAGGTCCGATAAAACGAGGGTTTACTGTACTTGGCTTTTTGATTGTAGGTAGTATGTAATCATTAAATATGTTTATTATGGGATGAGAATTTTCTCCACACATAATTTAATTGTGTACTACATGAAATTGTAAAT
>PNEQ01033109.1:0-12405 GCA_003012365.1 Medauroidea extradentata
AGACCTCATGGCACTTAGGTACTATTCGTACCAAAAGACCCCTACAACCAATCACAGCCCAGGACACGCCCCCCTAGACAACGTCTTGGCCAATCAGAGGCCTTGCACCACCAAGGGGAGGGGGCTGCAAGGTTATTCAAATGCATGTTAGGCCGGTTTTGCTCCCTGTGGGGCCAGTCCCCGCACGCGGTCACTACTGAAGCAGCCATGTCTCTTCGCCCGAGGAAGCTGCTCTAAGCAACGAAACGTCGCAATACGCGCTTCCGCCTCGTCCTATTTGTGTGTGTATCTGTCAAGTACTAAAACGTGAGTACTTGCGCTTGTCTTTTGTACATACTAACAATATTAACATATAAACTTAATGACACAGTCTGTAATACATTTGCAAATATTCAATGGTTTTACAATTTAAAAATGTGTGTATTCAATTTTTCATTATATTGACAGAGCTCTTCATTTGTTTATTCTTACATTTAGTAGCATATGCTTATTTGTGCTGTAGCACCGTCCTCTGCCATTATCACCCATAATACAATGAACGGATTTCACATGCCAAACCACGTCTACTCCGAAAGAAAGAACTGTTGATATTTATCAGCTTATACAACGCTGGGTTATCTTCCCGCCTTTTCCATGACTCTAGTTTCGTTTGACCTTCACTCCTCAATTACCATCCTCTCCCACAAGACGAGCCATGCCTGGCTTGTTCTCACCCCTCCCTCCGGGTAGGGGAAACACCGGCCGCGCGCCTCGCATCCCACCCAGCCACGCCACTTTCCAGCCACACTAAGGCAATGAGGAGCAAGCAAACAATGCTTTACAGAAAAGTGTGCGACAAAAAGGTTAAAGCGACAAACCTATGATTTTATTTGTGAAATTTATTCGTTAGGCTTGCATCTAACTCCCTATAGTAATCAAAACTTAATGCCATGCAGCTTTTAGTTGCTGAAGTCCTTTACAAATGCGATAATTTGCCAGTTTCTCGGATAATTCCTCAATTAATTTATTACTCTTGTTGATAATCATAACTATAGATACAGTAGTTATCTATCTATCTATCTTCTTTAATATTAAAAAGAGCTAAGACATAGAAAAATTTCATGGTATTGGAAATAAATGCTTTATTCTAGATGCAGACACTTGTTCCTCATATTTTACTAAGAAGTCGCCTTAAGGCTTCTGTCTGTGACCTTCTTCCAGAAGAGTAGGGCATGCAGGGCACAACTGCGGGAAAAGCGGCGAGCATTCTGGCGAGTTAGGCAGCTCATTAATATTAGTCAAGATTGTAAAGCTGTCTTGCAATATGGCTACTACTAGCTGCCATTATAAGTTTGGTAAATTAAAAAGTCAGCAGCCATCATGCATAGTGAAATATCCAGTAATAATTAGCAGTACTATTGAGCTATAAGACCTCTTGTTAGCGTGGCAAAAGACCAGACTCTCCGACTTGGTTTTGTGCCGACAGCCTATACTATTCAGCTCCCCAAAAAGCCTTACTAGAGGCACCCTGAACGCAATAACATGACAAGACTACCAATTCAACTAACAAACGCTTAAAGCAGGTTAGTGAACAAACGAGCATTCTTGAGCAAAGAAAGGAAACACACCTGTAGTTTTAAAAAAAAAATGTGTATTACCACTTCCATTTCACTGAACATACATTTGGCAATACAATGCTTATATAAATTCAAAACCAGACAAGTTCCGGCAATCAGCACTTCTCGTTTTAAGTTCATTACAGTGA
The DNA here is from genome assembly GCA_003012365.1 of Medauroidea extradentata. NCBI lineage: Eukaryota > Metazoa > Arthropoda > Insecta > Phasmatodea > Phasmatidae > Medauroidea > Medauroidea extradentata. The sequence goes on from PNEQ01033109.1 coordinate 1,745, forward strand.
ATACAAAATTCTACTCTTCTAAGCAAGCACATTACAAGTCAAACCACAGTCTTTCCCTTTTAACTCTTAATTGAACCATTCTCAACATGCATTCGTAGCGCAATTACACCTCTCATCGAATACTCTTACAGTCATAATAAACGATAGCGGGATCCCATCGCTAATATCGCCTAACAAGTTCCACATTCACGCCTCGGTGGTCCCGAAAAACCTTCAAGCGAATTTGCCTAAGCAGCCTCACTCAGGCAAACTAATATCCAGGAACACTCTTATTCTGGTTTCTCTGAAATGCAATTAGTCGAAGACCAGGAAATTATAACCTGCGCTAACAGGGCTTACTACCCAACAATCCAATGGGCCCGAACACACAGCCGCCCCTTACCAACCAGCGAGGGGAACACATCAACCTGATACTCAGCTATACCAGTCAACCAACTAGGCACATAAAGGTCTATGTTGCCAAACACGCTGACAACCCCTTGACGAAGACGTCCGCTTGCAACAACACTCTTATGCTCCACTCGGAGCGATAGAACATGCTGGCTCGAAGTTCAACTCTGGCACGCGCCGCCCCACCGCAGCTCGCTCTTCCCGCCCCGCCTCCTATCTACAGCGCCCCTGCCGCCAGCCAGCGGAACCACACTCCCCTCACCACTCAGGCCCTCCCCTCCATGGCCAGTAGAGTAACAGGTCCAGCAGACAAGAGAAGGCTGTAGCACTGTCAACCGGGGCGAAACCTCTAAGATGCCAGTGTTTTGTCGAACGTGTTAGCTGCTGAACAGCAAAAACACTGTTAATTATGTAAAACGTTTGAGAAAAATTCACAGAACCTGTACACCAGTGTTCGTTTTCATAAAACTATTTCCTTTTACCTCTTTACACCACTTTCTAAACTATGAACCTTGAACCACTTACTGAGTTTCATGTCTCAGACTGGCAAGACCCAACACAGGGGTTGAAGATGGTCTTTTTCTTTCTTTCTTTATCACAACAGTGATACTATTCGTTACCATCACAACACATTACTTTATTTTTTATTATTTTTTTTTTTGGATGGGTAAACCAACAGTTTTTACAAATCTATAACAATCTACCACAAAAGTATGCATTCAGAAACACAGCGAAAAAAGTAATGGGATAATACATTTATAGTACGTACAATACACTCACACAGACAAACAACTCAACAAATGAACGGGTCATAAATAATCGAGAAACGGTAGCACTGACAAGTATATAATACTGACAGAGAAACTAAGTAATAATACATTTGTAGAGTCCACAGAAACAATGTTGAGGATCTCAAGTAGCTGGTTCTGCTCCCAAGGAGGAGGGAGGAACTAGCCGAGACTGTACCTCTTCTGTGGTTATTGCCTGGACGGATACTTCCCGGTGCCGGTGTACTCCAGTGCAGGATATGTTGTGTGGTTTTTCTTAAGTACGCCATCTGTTGGCACAGTCCAATATGCACTTTTGGGCTCTCAGCCATGGTTGTCCTATGAACAGATCCTCATCAAGGTCTGCGGTGGAGAGGAAGGTGACTGTCTTCTCCTGCGACAGTGGGATTGGAATCGTGATTTCTTCATGGAGGGGCAAGTAGGTATGTTGCCACGCCAGTAGTACTTGCTGATAAGTGATTTGGAGGTCATTCTGCAGATGTACGAACAATGTTGGCCGTAGTACCCACATCCAAGATCACGGACATTTCCTGGTGTGGGAACTCTATCCATATACATAATAGTGTGGAGCCACTGGTGCATGTTCGGGCCTTTAGACAGTAGACCCCACCGGGTTGGCCGGGTTGACAGGTCTGCTCACATTCCTGGCCGTGCTATTTCCCAGTAGGCAGTACTAGCACTGGGGTAGAGTGGTTACCAATTGCTTGGACTTACAGGGTATCTACAGAGTTTCTGTTAAAAAATTCCCTGACATTTGTATAACTGTAAAAAATTAAAAAAAAAAATACTAAACCAGAAATCACATCCAAATGTACATTAAATCTGATTTTAACACGCCTTAAATTAAATCATTACATTACTCACCAAATAATTCCTTACAATGACAAATAACTCATCACAGGTACAGAATTTAGTATTGTACTTGTGTTAACAAATACCACTTCCACAAAACCAGTACATTTTAAAACTAAGTTCACGCTGTTGCATCTGTTCTCTCAAAAAATGTAAGCCTATTAAAAACTATGTCTGCATACTACCAACACAGCAGTAATTTCATATACCTACAGCGTATATACATTTGGAAGAAACATTTCAACTCTTCAGATGAAGAATCAAGTTTATTTTGAACAACAATTCATCACAATATCACTTTGAAATTTTTACTTTATATGTAATTTTCCCAGTGCAACTAACGTAAAAGCGTAATATTTAAATGAAGACAATAAAATGCAAAAGGAGTCGGTACACTATGAATTTATGTCAGCCTGAAGATTATAATTTTTATGTAGATGAATGCATCAAATTTCTGTGTAAATTACAAACCAAAATTTATGTTTTTAAAAATTACCTGCACAGTGCCTGAATCCCCTGACATTTCCCTGTTTTCCCTGACACACTAAATTTCCCTGACATTTCCAGGTTCTCCCTGCCTGTAGCCATCCTGTGAGGAATCCTTGGGACAGCTATTCGTGGAGGGGCTCCGGTGTCCCAGTGGGACGGTGGTACGGTTGGTCTAGCTCAAGTGCCCTGGCTTGCTGTATCATGTAATTGAGCATGGTGGGTCGTAAGTTCCTCAAGAAGGATCTGGGAAATGGTTGCAGCTTCTCAAGGATAATATTGAAGCAAGTCTCTTCATCCCTATTGGGGTGTACTCTGTTGAACATTTGATTTCCTGCAAATGAATATCTCTGCATCTTCATTGGGGCACTGTGAGATGCTGTAAAAATCTCCTGTTAGTTTGTTCATCACTTCAATGCAAGAAAATCGGGAAGCTAACCTCTCGCAGAACTAGCTCCATGTGGATATGTACTCTCAGTAGTCTCCCCACCATGCTGCAGCTGCTCTCTGTAGTTGCTGTTGTATCCTTTGTACCCAGTGTTTCTGGGGATCTTGTTTTGCCACAGTTCATTCTCACATTTTTTTCAAGAATGCTGTGGGATTCTTGTGTGACTGGCCTGAGAAGGACGTTAGCAGGACTCATTCCAGACTTCCTCATTTAGGAGAGGGGTTCATCCTATGTTTGTTTGTTTGTTTCTGTCTGAGCGGTGGCGGAGGTAATCTTGCAGCTCAGACATTGTCAGACATCGGAAGGAGAGGTCTTGAAAACACCGGGGTTCGTACAGCCATTCCAGGAATTTAAGAGGACAGGTTATGCACTGACAATGTGGGTGGGACCAGGGGGGTGACATTAGATAGGACCTACGACCTCTTTCTTGAGCACTAACGATTGTGTATTACCGACTTTGTGATGGCAATGCTAAACCTAGACATGCTACTTTTCACACACAGCCCACCACCCGTGATTTTTTTCTTTTTCTTTTTCTTTCTTCTCCTTCAGCCGTCCAAACAGAATCGTTCCAAGACAAAAAAAATGAGACTCTTGTTCCCACGTTATTCCTGACGGTGTGTACGATACTTTAACAATGCAACGGCCAGCACGCAAGAATTTATTGCTTCTCGCTCAAGTTTATGGGACGTTTAGTGTGTTAATTTATAATTAGTGTATAGTAAACGTTGAAATTGCAGTTAAACTAAAAGACAAAAACACGTACGGCCCACTGTGTGAGCATGAATGAGAATCAAAACAGCAAATGCATTGACAGGAGATGGTAATACCAATGCGTCCTCTCATCTGCCATCCTTGCTGCTTATCTCATAAAGCTGAAGGTCTAAGGAGTAAATATGAGCTGTAGCAAGCTAAGCAGAGATAAGCACAAGTAGTTGTGTGGGTGCGTGTGCGAGGGAAAGAGACAGCGCTGTCGTATCTCCCAAGAGACATTTCTTCTGTATGCGTGGTGTGTGTGTGTGTGTCTCATGTATAGCACAGCCGGCGGCAATTATTCTTAGTGAAGATACAGCATATGTCCGCCGTTATCAGTCAGAACACGCAGTTCTTTTTCCAAATAGCCGTGTCGTCATCTGAGCTGAGCGGAAGCATTTTGGAAGCGCCTGACAACAGTGTGTCTGGCATCGGAGCCTTCCTCTCTTTATCTCTCCCTCCCCCTTAATAACTTCCCCATTTTATTGCCATTCCTTCGCATTTCCAAAAATTCCGGGCCTCTAATTATAGCTTAATTCTAATGAATGTATTTTAAATAATCTTTCCTGCTCGCGATGTTAACTTTTTCCATTTTATTCCTTCAAATTTATTTTTAAAAAAATTTTTTTGGCCGGCATTGAGAATACTGTTGTAGTTGTGTTGTAATAGCCGATGGCGTCGTTGCGTGGCTCGACTGTACATATATCAAAACCGGAAATCATAATGCAAAGTCGTAATCAATAATTAAAATCAGAAACGCAAGCTGTATGTGAAACTAAACACGGTTGAAAGCACAATTATTAACTACGGAAACGTAGTCAACGGTCACCTGGGGTGAAAAGGGTCGGGGGAAATAAAGGTCGCAATTATATTTTTAGAACAACGCTCGCTTAGTTTGGGGAGAGAAGTGATGTGTTCAGGCAGAAGTATGACTCACGTGGCAGTGCCAGCTATTTGGCTCGGCGAGGGGACGGGTGGCGGCGCGAGGGTTGCATCCGGCTAACAAATACCTTCTCACTTCACAAGGTCACGTACATCGCCGCAAACCTGCTTCACATGGTCACGAATCTCGTTGCAAGCCTGCTTCACACGACTCACCATACATGTTTCTACTTATAAAATTCACATTTTTCATATAATTTTTTTGCAATTTTTTGACGGTTCCTCAAAAAGACTTTGCTATAACCGTGTTTTCGCTATTTCCGTGTTCGCTATGACGGGATTCTACTGTATATATGTATATACATTTACAGCTCCCAATAAATGTCCTGCATTATTAAAATTAAAAAATAAATAGGGTTACCTACGCAGCTAATGATGTTGCTTTGCAGGGACAAAACTAAATTCTCTTTAAACATTGTTAAACTGAAAATTTTCGTAAATAAAGAAAACCAGAATCTTAAGTTTACATGATGTAGCAAAAAAATTGTATTTTATTTGTTTTCTCTGATAGAGTTTTATTAAATAAATATAAAATTAGGCAGGTGATTTCCAGTATGATTTCGAGCTGCGTGGTTGACAACATATAATCATTAGTGAGGCCAAAATGGCCTAGAAAATAAGACGTGAGGCTTAACCTGGGAGTGCCAATTCTGTCCTTTATATGCTCCTTGGGTGGGGCCACAACTTTTGTCTAGTCTGATAGACTGCGTACCTGTATTCGAGGTCTTCACAGCTTTTGGAGACGTCTGCCCAACCTAAGCAGGTATGGTACTCCAGCCTACAATGAGCGCAGGTAATCAGGTTAGTGCCGTTTCTGAAGCAGTCGCTCAAGGTGGAGGATGGAGTGGGGTCACCACTACTGTGCATTTCTTAGCTGGCCAATCACAGGCTTGGTCATCGCTTGTTGCATAATACGGTGTACAAGTCAGTCTTACAGGTTCCCACCATTCGCTAACACAAACACACAACTATAGTGCCAACCAATGGGTTTGCGAGCTCCAAAACGTTTCCTAATACGGTTGAGGTTGAAAAATTGAAAACAACTCGTCGCCTCTAACACCCAGCCAATTATGGCACGAACTGTGTACTCTCATTTAAAGAAAGCTATACTGCCAATGTTGTTTGACCAAATGATCATAACTATATGCCCTCAATTGAAATTTAAAATTAATATACCGCAACATGACTAGGCTACAAGACTTCTCCCAACACAACATCACCTACAGAACCAAATTACCTAAAGTAAATGTCACAATTCAAAATTACCCTTCTTTGCATATAGAAACAAATAATAAAATTTTTTGTTGTAACATAGAAGCCTAAGTTTGTTATGCTACAATGTCCATGGTTTTTGTGCTTGGCTTAGTTAAAAATATTCATCCCGCAGCAAAAAGAGTTAAGCTAGTTCCTTATTAACTTTAATAATTTTCCATTTTGCACAACTACTGGCAGAAACAATAAAAAATACATACTTGATGTTTTTACTGCTACTGCCTATGGGTTAAGGTTTGAAGGTTAGCACTGTACCAGACGATATACTGTTTCAAGTTGCATAAATAGGAGAAAACATATTTTATCTAATTACTGAAGTGATGTCCGGGTGGTGGGGAGGAAAAAAACTAACTTCAGTCTGGGTAGCTTTTTCTGTAACAAAAACATGTTTTACTAACTTTTTATTTTATTTTAACTTGTTGAATTTTTTTAAACTGATATACTCATAACAAATTAAGTGATTCAGTAGTTTATAAGAAACCTGTGTGTGCATACATACATTATTGTCTTTTGAACGTTAAAAAAAATTAGTCTAAACTGATCTTATACATACAATTGGCTTTACTGTATATTTTTCTCTGAAAACATTAGGTAGTTTGCAGTTCATATCCTATAATGTTGTTCCAAATTCGTACGTAAAGATTAATGGGCCTTCCTACCCAGTTATAGCAAGAGCAGAGCTAGGAGTTTACATGTTAAATTAACTGCAACAAAGCACTTGTTAAACCTACATGCATGCAAACAATAACTTTTTTGGTCACTTCTGTGCAGCCTACATTTCAATAGGCTTTTTAGCCTGGTTTATCAATAACCTGAAAACTGTAAACAAATTACCGGCGTTATAAAACACTGACTCATACTTTTTTTCTCGCATATTTTTCCTGCAGCAATTTTTTTTCTTAGCTGACAGCAGGAAATGGTTTTTGTTTGAAAATTATATCTTGAAAGGTGTTTGAGATACCAAGTAATAAAATTTTCCAATTGAATCTATATCCAGTATTTTTCCAGGGCTCTGGAGTAGGCAGTGCCCTTAAAGCACTTATTAGAATTAAATATTTGTAATTTTTTTATTAATATTTTCCTTGAGATGTTGACGTGACAGATCACTTACCTTACAAAAGTGAAAGGTACAAATGTTTCAAAGCAGTTTAGTTTGCATAAATAAATAATCAATAAAAATATTTGAAAATGAAATGAAGTGTTTGAAAAATGTTTCCATGTTTGAAATTGCAGGATATAGATTTGTTTGTTTCCGTTTTTTATTGACTACATGCCCGTAAAACAGAAGTCGGGTTGTATCTCATGAGCAGGATAATTAAATGCTTTTTAGTGTCGAAGTCCATGAATGCTTGCTATTTATTTATGTGCACAGTTTTAACTTTTTGCTTACTACAGTTGATTCTCCATTCCCTTTTATTTCAGAATTAATGCACCCCATAGATTCTTTGCTGGCATCTTCCACACACTATACAGGCCTTGCTCCATTTACTGTATTTAGAATAAAAAAATTAAATAAAAAACATTTTGTGAAATTGCGGTGTGATCAAACCACATTTTTATGCATACTCAGTATATAAAATGCTAACTTGTTTCTGTATATACAATCACCAAAAACTACTACAAGACAATCACATTTTAAAGCAATTAAACATACTGGCAAATATCTACATATCAAACAACATTTTAAACACATTCAGTATATAATAAAATACTAACTAGTTTCTCTATATACACTAAAATCTATTATCAACCACAAGGAACGTAAGTCTTCCCAAACAAAGCTAAATATGTACATAGCAGTTACACAAGCCTATGCTAGTGGGGCAACAGCAGCAAGTACCGAACAACCGCTTCATGTCTCTTACTTTTGGCTCGGTTCAGAGGCGTCCTACCATTATTGTCCCTAACTGAAGCTTTTGCCCCAGCTTCCACGAGATAACGCACCACCTTAAGATGTCCATTACTTGCTGCCCTGTGGAGGCTCGACCAGCCTTGATATCCTATGGCATTCACGTTGGCACCGCGCTCCTTCAGGAATATTATCATCTTGAGTCGGCCGTCCTTGGCTGCTGCAATGATGGGAGTGTTGTTATACTTGTTCTTTGCCTCCAGGTTGGCCCCGCGGTCCAGCAGCATCCCTGCCAGATTCACGTGACCTCCTCCTGCTGCACCATGCAACAAGGTATTCCCATCACAGTCCGCCATGTTCACGTCCAGTCCCACAGCCAGCAGAGCTCTTGCTAGTTCCACGCAGTCTTTACAGCCAATCTCCCACAGCACACTCCTAGTCTTGGTGGGGATGGACTGTAGTTGTCTGTAGGCTATACTGCTATGGTCCAGCACAATCTCCAGACAATTCCTCACATTCCCCCACTCATATTCATTTATCTGTAATCACACCATGCATTTAACTAAAGCTTACAGAATGAAACAAGTGTGTGTATACAGCACCATCCCACATTTTAGTACAAAAAACATCATTACAAAGCAAATTACCTTCAAAACCATTGAAACTGCTGATGAACTGGGTGGTCAATACAAATACTGTAAGACAATTAGAATTTTAATAAATAATGATACCTCAACGAATACCTTTTACGTAGTCAACTGATAGGCGGAAAATATAAACACCTTAGATGTAGATGATATACTTGGTAGTAGCCTACATGGGATTTGTCACATAACCTAATGAAATGGATTCTGATGCTGCACTCTTGTGATGGAAAAGAGTACTGCAAATAAAGGCCTGTATGAGGTATAAAACAACAGCGTCCTAACTCTAGTATTGTTGAATTTTTATGCCCTTTATTTACGATTACAATTAGAAGCTAGAATAGGCAAATTGCTCATTAATCCATCTTCATGAATACATGCAAACCAGACTAAATTTTGACGTAAGCCACTCTTGCACAGCTGGTTGTATCTTTGCAGTGAATCGAACCTGCAGTCAGCATAACAAAGTGTTATATTTTGATCTTCGACTCACCTATACTATGTGTACATTCATGGTTGAGCAATTGCTCAACATGTATCTCTAAAAGGTTTTTACAAGAGAGCATGAGAAGACAGGGTTACAATCCTAGAGTGGTCTGTAATAGAGCCAACATTGACCCAGCAAGTGAGCTAACAAGCAAGAACACTAACACACTAGCACAGGGAGTCAATTTTACATAAATTACATAAATAGGAGAAGGCAGATGTCACTCATCTCACATGGGGTTAGTACACAAGGTGATTTCATGACAAGAGAAAGGCGAAGCAGTTCAGTTTCACAGGATGCATATATTCAGTAACACAAATGTTACAGTCACTTGATACAAGATGAACATCATATTGATTAAAAAATTTCCTTTGGCACTTGTTACACATGATCTATAATTTGGACTAACTCCTGCCGCTCGCTACGGGGAAAAGATCAGGGACCTTAAGTATCGCATTACAAGTAACGGAGTTAACTGTTAAGAGTTTCTTCTCCGAGGAACAAATATTGCAACACAGTTAAAATTAGGTTTCACTAAATTTTTAGCTGTAACTACTACAGTAAAACCCTGTTATAACACTTCTCAAGGGACCAGAGAAATTTAGATTTTGTAAATGGAAAAACTTTATAACAGGGTGATTTTATAATGAAAAATATGTCTATGGCCCAAGAGAAGGTAGCTTTATACGCAGGAAAATGTTATAAAAGGGGATACTATAACAGGGTTCCACTGTAATTAAATTTTTGCTCACAAAGTAATGTTAAAAGTCATTACTTTTCTCGATAGCCTTGGTTTCTAAAAACAAATTTCTTGTATATAATTAAAGGATAGTTGTGATACTTAATTTTTAGAAGACGAAAATTTCCACAAAAATTGCAGTTTTTACTACCCATTCAGTATGAAAAACTTTGTTTCCCTTGATGTAAGGTAGTAAATATCAATCAGTATTGTAATGGAGGAGATGCCAGAGTAATCAGAATCTTGTACAGGAAAAAAATCAAAATAATAGTTTTTGAGGTGTCTTTCATGTACTGGGAATAATAAATGTATTCACACTAACATACATATCAGTTTATTCAGATTAAATTCTGATGTATTCTGTACTTACTACATACATAAAAATCAACTCGCGTCATTAAGGAACTAGTTACCACGAAATTAAAACCTCTCAATAGTGACAATTTGACTGAACCCATTTTTCTCTACTACCTTATTTAATTATAAATATACAAGGTATGGTACTGACAGTTTTGTTGCTAGCCTCTGTATTTACTTCCCCGGCCTGCTTGTTTGTGGATTGTCCAGATGATCCATAAAAAACCCACTTAAAGCATCTTCAAGTTGGATATTCAATGTCTTCAATATTCGTAACAGCTTATGATCCCATAAATCTTGCAGTGGAACCTCACTACAACTTCGGTGCATTTAATGTTACCTGGGTAGTACAACTTCTTTGCTTCGACCAAATTCAAATAGGTGGGTAAATATCCACATTTTACATTTTTTATGACAGTCTGATTAAATTGTATGATTGCTTCAACAGTTTGTCTTCAAATACAGTAGAATCCCGTCATAGCGAACACGGAAATAGCGAAAACACGGTTATAGCGAAGTCTTTTTGAGGAACCGTCAAAAAATCGCAAAACAATTCCACGAAAAATGTGAATTTTATGAGTAGAAACATGTATGGTGAGTCGTGTGAAGCAGGCTTGCGGCGAGATTCGTGACCGTGTGAAGCAGGCTTGCGGC
>PNEQ01033110.1:0-12404 GCA_003012365.1 Medauroidea extradentata
GACTGTCTGGCTGGGCGGTGTAGTACGATACTGTGGTGGCGGAGCTAGGACACCCCCTTCCCACTCACTCCTCGGCGCCGTGGCTGTCGGGCAGGGCGGCGAAATACAATACAGTGGCGGCAGCGCTAAAAGGCCTCCTCGGGTGCCGCATGGATTGTATTACTCCATGATAACCACCTGCACCCAGTATCGGGTAACCAAGAGAAAATATCGTGATCTGGAATGATCCTGTTCCCTCTTTACCTCTCGGGGTGGTGCGTGACTTTGAAGCGACATCTTTCCAGGAGGTTGGAGAACAGAGACCCGCCGAGATAATTCGAGAAGAAGGAGGGTGAGGTATATAAGGGGGAGCTGCAGCAGGAGAGAGAGAGATTTTGCTGGCAGGTGCCTAGTGTGATCTGAAGTGATAGTGACGAGTATTGGATTGCGACGACTGTTCAAGGGCGTCCAGCGAGTGGGACCGCAGCGAGTAGGAGGAAGAAGGTGATTCTAGGCCAGAAAGATTCTGCGGTATTATTTCTTTGGGTCCACCATTGCGAGTGACTAGTAACCTTTCCATATACAGAGAACTTATGTAGATGTATTATTTTTTTCTTTTGTGTAAATAGTAGTTACTTGTTCTGTTTGACATTTATTGCGGTAAATCATTGTAGACATAGGTTATTTTTGTATGTACAGTTGTAAATAAACTAGGTAAGCTTTATTTTCTTTATTTTATCAAGACCTCCATCCCCAAACGTACGTAGCCCACTAGCTTGTAACATTAACATAAAATATACTGTAATACTGTTACAATACAAAAATATTCAACTTTGTTGCCCAATATTCAACACACGAAAAAGCATCCAAATTGGTTCGACTTTCTGTTTACTAGCCTATTAAGTTAAACAATTTCTCTCTTTCCCAAGCCTAGTTAAATTTAATTTTAGTGCAGTTTCATATGTTATGTAAGGGGTGAAAAATCAATGCTGACTGTCTATCTATAGGCATATGTGTAACCAAATTGAACTGTGCCATATTGCAGCACAAAACATGCAATGCCCTGCATCAAAGTTAGTTTGTTTTGTTAAAAAAAATTGTTACCCCACTCCCGCTAAAGTACACAATTCCCTGTCTCCGCATACAATATGTCAGTGTTCAATTTGGTCATGTAACAAAAGAGCAATGTACCTAGTCAAGTTCTTTAATAATGCTACTGACATTATAAAACCTGTTCATGATAGCAAAACTAGTGACAGAATTTTTTAATGTGCCAATCTGTCACTTAAGAGAAAACATTTTCTTTCTAGCCTTTAGTAGAATTAACCTTAATACCTACTACATACAGAAATAACAGTGCTAACAACACAAACCTTTAAAAATTATCTGTTTGCTTGGACCAATACCCTGTAGCACAGTCCTGCTTTCATTCCAATTCAACTTTAACTGCAACACCTTCACAACAGACCTATATGACCTAAATTCCTTCTGAAATGTTTCTACCTTAAAACACCTTCTACTATAGGTATCCCTGAAAACCGAAATAATTGCTCCCACGCTCTTATTAACATCCCAATTAAAAATCTGAAACAAACAACTGCTGATGAAACTAGGATGGCATCTATGACATCCCCTATTCCACTTTAGGCATACTTCAAAACACCACAGGAATATATGGGTGTTTGGGCAGGGACACAGAAAAATTTAAATTTCCTCATGGTAGCTACCATAACTTAAGTTAGGCTAGTTGTTTTTTTCCTGTCATCCGTATTTAACTATGCTGCCAACCCTAGCAACATACTTTTCTCCAAAACTCTCCCGCTACTTTACCCAACATTACTCTTAACGTGTATGAAGTCATATCTTTAAAACATTCCATTTGTTTTGTAAAAATATCTTCTTATCTGTATCAATCTTTTCTTCTTATGTATGTCTTGCAGTCAAAAACTGATATGTTTTATATTATTACAGAATAATCTTTACTGTAGCGTAAGTCCATACACTTATAGCGAATGCTGACTCACAACATGGCCACCACCACAGCGCACTTCAGTACTGCCTATATCATTCATGATAATTCTACCAAATGTAATCATAATATCAAAATTTTATACATTACTTAGGTCTACCAATTATTACGCTTTCACCCTGTAAAGATATTGCTAACATTGTACATTTTTCACATAGATATGACAATTATACAATTTTTTTTTTAAACTCAATTGTATTTGATAGGAACAAAAAATTATGACACGTGCCTACTAAATGACGACTCTAATTTCATTTCAGGAAGGTTTTTGAATTTTTTTTATTTGGGAAAAAAAAAGCTACAACAGCTTTACTATTTTAGTCAAATTTTTTTAACACAAACAAATTTTCACAAATTAATTACAGAGCTGTTGTTCCTATGACTAGGGACTGGAAAACTGAATAATAGTTCAATTATTTCCAGGTCAAAGTTAGACTATTGAGACATTTCTCACAAATTATACACCTGCAAGAGGATAAGCAGCAAATGCTGCACCACTCCACCTGAGGCGAAACTGACCTACACAATGGCGCCAATAAACAGATAGCAGAGGCTTGGAACAGTAGCGTACAGCACACAGGTCTCACAACTTGAAAAAAAAATATCCTGGCTATTCACAAGGTATTTTGTTTGGCATGCGTGAATAAGTTAATCATATCAGAATACCACTAACTTACAGAGAAAATCTCTAATCTAAAATAAACCTAGTAAAATTTGGAGTTTAATGTGTTGATATGGTATGCAAAACTTGTAGGCGATATACCCAGAAATTTCAACAGTATTCTAGGCGTATAAGAAAAAAAAAACCTGCCGGCAGTCTTCAGATACCTGATGCTGTTTTGAATTTAAAAAAAAAAAAAAATAAAAAAGTGGGCAAAAAGTAGACAACATTAGTACGGCCAATGACATAAATTCCTGAAATCTTAAAAAGCAAGCTGCAAAGTTAATGGCTGTGTAACAGTTCAGAATTTGTTCAGCAAAACTGACCTCGTAAAAGAATTAAGTAGGTTACCTAAATAGGTAAACTAGTCCTATTGGAGCCATTGAATATACAAAAAAGCAATACTAGTTGTGTGTGTTCAAATGACAAATTCCCTCTCCGTTGAATTTGGGGGTGTGGAAGCATGTGTACATCAAGCAATTTGTGTGCCAAACCACTAGAAATTTGTGTTTACTATAATATTTTTTGGCAAGTGAAAAAATCAATAAAAAGAGAGATTTTATTGATTAAAGCAAAAGTTACTATTGGTCACACTTGCCTGCATTTTAACTTTAAACGATAATTCATAAACTGTTTTATACCCTGTGCAGATAAAATGTAAATAATTAACTTAAAAATTATGGTATTTTAAAATTTAGCGCGCCACACAAATTACACCCTCCCAATCATTCCGAGTGAAATTTTACAAACATACTGTACTTTACAAATATGTCACACCAATAGGGTCATGGACAATTGTTGAAAATTTGTGATACCGAAAGTTTCAGTAAAAAGATTCGTTGAAACTTTCAGAAAACTGAGAAACTGTAGGCAACATTGAAAAATCCTAGTGTTTAAAAAAAGTGTAGATGTTACACTTTATGCTGGTAAATACATCCGTTCAATAAAATACTAATGTGACGCTAGTAATACACTAAGAACCAAAAATTGAAGTAACCGTATAAGTATCGCCTGAGCTGATTTGGTTTAGTTCCTTATAGAACTGACACCACCGCAGTACCAAGAAATAAACCGTTCCATCACTATATTACATAAATTATTAATAACTAAGATAACATTTATGTAAAAGGCTTACAGATAATGTTAACCTGCATAAATTTCAAAAACTTCCACTTTTCTGCAGTGTCAAGAAACTCTGGCGCAGACACTTTCAGTTTCTAAAGTTTTTTTTCCTCTTTCTTCTTCTTGCAATTGGGCCTCAGTCCTGTGGCAAGGATTTACTTAACCTACCTCTTCTCAATTTTCCGACCCCATCAACCTTTTCCTAAACTCCCTCGCTTCCATCACCTTAACCACATCCCTCAACAACTCATTCCAATCCTTTACCCTTCTCACCATCATAGTGTTTTTTCCTCTCTCTGTTCTCTTCCCCACCCTCTATATCTTCCACTCATGATCACCCCTTCTCCTGAATAAACCTCTCTGTATCTTGTCACCCAGTTGTGCCTGCACACGCACCCACCCCCCTCACCGCCGACCCATCCCAACACACCATTCCTTAAAAAGTTTCTAAAATATGTACCGGTAGACAGGGAAGCAGAACATGTACGATCAAGGGAACGAAGTTATGGAGAAATCAGAATCCCTTAGGGAGAATATATGTTGAGAAAGAAATCAGTATCTGCACTTGCACATAAATGAGATGCTGCACTCTAATACAAGCGATGCTGTCACATATTGTCCTTCGGTAAGCCCTTAACTTAATTATTGTTATTAATTTTAACATAGTCAAATTGCCCCTTAATGTGTTAAAAAGTGTGCACGGGTTCGGGTGGTAATGTTTGGGCCAAAATAATGTGTTCTGGGGAAATAGCCATACCAAATACATTTCCTGCACCCCTGCCATTAGACACAAAAGTTGTCTCATTGTACAGTATTGATATGTAGAACTTAACTTATCATAACTGGACGAAGTCAAATGCAAAAAGGAACAAACCAACAGTTCACAGAAACCGAGATACTCAAGCGTGTTATACCGTAAACAGTTTTCTTCTGGACTCTTTTGTACTTCAAACATGACTTGATGCCCATTCTTTTTCTAGGACATAGGACCTCCTCCCACTTGGTTTGTTGGGAAATGTGGATTGGGAGAATATTCTTTCTACTCAAGATGATAGTAATATTTATGTATTATTATGAAATATGTTTTCCAACATATAAAATTATGGTTAAATTAACTGGTATAATGATGGACTTAAATATATACGTAACGTTCATGAATTTATATCTAAAAGTCCTTGCAAGCAGCTAAATTAGAAGCTAATGCTAATTATTTTACTCTTCCCAAAATTCAAGTAAAGCAGCATGGTCTATGGTGAATAATGCTCGACAGCACACTACGTTGTATAAAAAAAATCAATGGTACGAGTAGTTCAAAATAAATTACTTTGTGAGATGGTTCCTTTTATCATGACTACATCCTACTTATCTTTGAACATTCTTGTAGTTTTAGAAGATCTCTGAATGTAGGACTAAACCAGGGGTGTTACCCACGGGCTGTATACAGCACGTAAAAAAATTTTTTGTAACCCTTCTCCCCTCCGAACAAATATAAAAATCCAAACATTGTAACTGTTTAGAGCAAAAGTTTACAATGTTAGGGTTGAACGGTATTTCGTGGCCTGCATGGTGCTCCCTACCAATAAAAAAGATCAGCGGTTCAAGGAGTTTGACTTGCCCGGTCTGAACAAAAATAATTTGGTTGTTAAAATGAAACTGTAGTCAATTTTTATTTATTTATTATAACATGGTGTAGTTAAATTTTTGAGTGAAATAAATATTATTATTAATTTATTTGGAGAGTAGGTAAAAATACCTAGAAGTAATATTTCACAGGGCATTAGAGGAAGGTAAGGTATCACAAGATTGGAAAGAAGCAGGGGCTGGTGCCAATTTTCACGAAGGGGTCGCATGGTTAAGGAATAAAATAAAATTTTAGGGCACTGTAATAATACTGCTTCACTACTTTTTTCCTTCATCAATAGCCAAAAGGAAACCATTTTGAATAAATGTCACTTCTTTAAGGTGCAAGAGCTGGAGAAGATATGGAGAAGGGCAGCAAGATGGTTGATGAATAAATTGAAAAGGCAGGGTCAGGTCGGTGAGGTGGAATGAAACTTTTGGTTTAGCCTAGCGTGATGAAGGAATTGAGATGAAAACTGTTTAAGGACAGGAGGAGAATGGAAAGACTGGTCAGGTTGTATAAGTTGATGAACGGAGAGGGGGGAGGGAGCAGTTTGGCCTGCAAGCTAAAGGAACTTTTAACGGAAAAGGAAACAGTCAGAGGGTGTGGAGGAGAACAGCCAATGCTGATGAGGGCAGTGAGGGAGTAGAATGCACTGCGGGAGGAGTTGGTGATTGTGAGAGGGGTGGGGGTTGGAAGGTTTAGGAAGGAACAGGAGGATTGGTGCTGTGGGGAAGGGGAGGAGTCTGCTCACCACAGTGCGTTAGCCAAATTGCAAGTGTAACACTTAAGGCTATTATTATTAAAAATTGTTTAGCATTTTCAAGTTTTTTCTTGTGCTTTTATCACTCATCTCCGACATCCAACTGAGTAAGATTTTTAACAAATGTATGTAGGTTTTTTTTTTATTATCACTTGCAAACAAATTGCTGTAAAACTTTGGGTTACATTAATTAGGCCTACATTTTAAAAATAATAATAATCTAACACAATTGGGCTGCCACCCAGTGGCAGGTTTTCTCCGAACTTTTCCACCCATGAGTCAGCGCTCATGCAATACACCGTCCTAACAAGCATAGACTGTCTAACTTGCTACTGAACATTGTTTCCCTTCCCTTGTACACACCATTTTTCAGTTTGCAAACCTTAACTCCTCCCCACCTACAGCTTATACATTCTGACCAGCCTTTCCACTCTCCTCCTGTCCTTCCAACGGACTCCACCGTTGTTTGTACCATTCTGTGTTAACTAATCTTTTCTTTCACCTTACAGCTGACTCCTTGCAGCACCCTTCCCAGCATAACAAATACCCTCCCATCATTTCATAAATGCTCTTTCTACCTGCTTTTTTCACCTAACATCATCTTGCAGAACCACTCCTAGTTACATATATTCTACTACCTCTGCTCCCTCTTGCCCATCCATACTAACTACTATCTTCCATACAAGCCTCACTATCTTTATCTTAGACACATTTATCTCAATTTTGTTCTCGATAGTCCATTCCCATGTCCTGTCACCATCCATCTGCAAGTATCTCCCACACCCCACCTCTGGGTACAGCACACAATTACTTGCAAACAATTCTCAAACCCATATCATTCGCCGTGATGGTTAAACGGTAACCTCAAAATTTCAGATGATCTAGACATTAGAAAGCTGATATAGTCTATTGATGATACCGTACCAGATGTATTGATCATTAAACATGTGTAGGTTATGTACAGTAACTTTACTCCCCTGTAAACTATTTAAATCCGTTGCCAGAGACACTATCTAGTAAGAGTCCACAAGTAATTTAGAAACACTGCGCAAGTAAGACTAGTACCTCTAACCTACATTAATTACTCTATTTTTATTCTAATCCAGCTGACCACATGGACGGACTCTGAATTAATACTAGTTCAAATAAAACCAGCCAGCCAGCACTCAATTATAGAATACTAAAGGTCAGTCTACAGTAATATGGCCTATAGCTACAGAATGTGTTAAAATAAATGTCCCCTACCTTCCAGCTCAACCACTTTGCCTGCCCTCTTCAGCGCCTTAACAGCTTCATCGTGGGTTGCATCACGAAGATCTTCGCCATTCACCGACAAAATAGCATCACCAACATACAGCTGCTCAGTCTGGTCAGCTGCCATCCCTTTAAATATCTTGGAAATAAGTATAGGCATTTTGTTCTCTTTGCCTCCTTTTATTGATATCCCTAATCCGTTGTTATCAGACTTGACTACCCTGACAAGCCTTTTCTGGTTAGCAACTGATTCTGGGACATCCACAGAATCCATCAAGCTGATGCTCGTATCAACATTGTTGTTGTTATTATTGTTGTTATTCAAACTGCCATTCAACGTGGTAGAACTTTCGTACGATTCATCCAGGCTGATGCTTAAGTAATCATCTTCCAAAGACACAAACACCCGATACCACTGTCCGCGGACGTGGGTTTCTAAAATCCCTGAACGACCGTAACCGACACCTGCCATTTCAACCATTGATACAACCAGAATTAATCACACAAACATTAGTAAGTATGTACGAAAAATTACTTCTAAGAAACTGCCGATATGGTAGTCAACGCTATGACGATATGTACATACGCAACTGTGGTCACAATTAAATAGTATCAATTGTAAGCAAATAACCTCAAAGTCTTCGACATACTTGACAAATTGAATAGGGCCGAAGTTAAATAAACCACAGAACACTATTCCACATCTCTCGTACACCGCAAAACAACTCAAAGGTTGTTAACGTATAAAAGAGAACAAAATGCCACCCACTGTGTGTAGAATATTTCTCACTCTTAAAACAGTTTTGCATTACAATAACCGCACACACACAAAATGCTCTTGCTCCATTAACGTCAACACAGCAAACTGCAAAAATCAAACAGAACTGATTCCATAGGATCTATAATATACAATTCGTAGAGTACCTTCAAGTAGGAAATTACCACGGCAATGTACAGAACTACTAGAGATTGGAAAGAAAATGTGATTACTTTGAGAGAGTTTGACATGAAGAAACATTCTGCCAATAGATGCGCTGTTCTCGCTAATGTAAATATTATAGTACAAAATCCTAGTAAAATTAATTTGTATAATTCGGTGTGGTAATAGAAGTAATCTAATGTCATAAGCTTCGTTTCATTCAAAATTTATGTAGCTACACCAGTGCAGTTTGTGTAGATCGCAGTAAATAGTTAGTTGGTTGTTATATTGTTTAATGAGCATGTACACACTATTGAACTCGTCAATACTCAAAGGAATGATGAATAAATGAAATGACGATCCATCTCGATGTATGCTGGTGTAGCTACACCAATGCCGTTGAACGAAATGACTTTTAGCGAAATTTATGCCGCATCATCCTCTGTGTATAAAGATTTCTCAAAAGACTCACCAATAAATAAGTATGTGAAAATAAAAGTGTTAAGTCACTAGTAAACGACTGAAATTAATATAAATTTTGTCTATTGGGTGAATTTAAAATGTGTGTGATGATTAGCACTTGGTAGTAGTAACATAACATCAACACTTCATATTTCGTATGTAAGTTAAGTTGTTATTTAATTTAATTTTGAATCTTCTAATAACACAAAGGAATACTTTTTAATACCAGTATGCTTATATGCGAGAATATTTCCTTTTTAACTAAACGATAACACTCAGTTGTGGCCGGAATTCTCATTGTATTAATATTTTTTATCATACAATAAGCCCAGAATTAGTGTCCACTTAAAAAAAATTGCTTTCAATGAGATATTACAAAATACAAAATTTAATAAAAAAAAGTTTTACCTTAAATGTAGAGTGTTGAGGTTGAACTTCAATGTGTTAACCACCACACCCATACAAATTTACCCCTATCATAAAATGCATTACTTTTTTGTGGTTAATTAATGCTACTTAACTATCATCTACAAGAATCGTGAAAATCTTCATCTCAAACATAAGTACTTTATTTACCAACACTTCTTAACGAAACGTAACTAATTTAAACTTGGCGCACTCGCGTACTGCACTACACCAGGTACACCTCCTCCAGACCACGTGTAATTTGTGCTGCATTAATTACACTGGTGTAGCTACAACAACTTGAATGAAACGACAATTCTCCGCAGCATGACGTCATATCCTGTTGAATGAAACACCATATTTTGTGGTTTTGCTACGCCTACGCCAGTGCATTGGTGTAGCTACACCAGGTTGAATGAAATGAAGCTGTTGTTTAACTAGTGGTAACCGATGGTTAAGTTAAACACAAGAAGAAGTTCCGGTTACCGAGGCAACCGGAACATTTAACAAATACGGCAGATTGTGGTTTTAAGCAATAAAACATAGCCCTTGTGATGAAAACATGATTGTGTTACTAAATCAGAAAAATTAATTGAATTGAAGTTATACTAAGGAAATAATAATTTTTTGCATTTTTAATTGGAATTGGATAGGAGTTTCATTCAAACTATCACTTCCAATTCAGAAGTTGTGAGGTTATGGCCGACCTAATTTTTGAAATACGATGGTTGCAAACTAAACTCAATATATTTGGGATTTCCAAACGGAAGAATGTCTTTCCGATAGTAAACATTTTTGTGAAGATATTTTATCAATACTGACACGGCAGGAGTGGTGGTTAAGTGTTAGATTCCGCCGGATAACACCGGCAAAGTAATACCCGGTAGCGCCAGCCTGTTATTAGAGAACAGGCACTCAGAATGAGAGACGGCTGTGGCGTAGAAATAACACCCCCCTCTCGTCGTAAATACTTATGCAGGGGAATCTTTTGGCATTTCTCATGCCTGTAGCACAAACAAAGCACCAATAGATACATCCTATGCAACACTCTGGGTAGTGCGGGTTGAAGGGTCCCGTGCCCTGAAGGCCGTGAAGTGGCTAGCCAATAAAATATGTACCTCAATTATATCCGTATTTATTGTAAAACACCATACTCCGTACAAGGTCCAAACACGGTGTTGCACAAAGCGGATGCCCGACCGATAGGCTACACTGCATGGAAAAAACACCATGTGGGTGACTGATGAAATTTACGTTAAATCCCTGGGCGGTTGAGTTGTAGGGTCGAGGGGCACCTCTGGGCCAAAGAAAATAAAATTATGGTTCCAAAATTTTAATATTTAAGCGATTGATACACTATTGATTATGCAAAGTCTTGAAGAGCCCGGAGTGACTCGCGTCTGACCGTCTCGTTCTGCCGCTTAGTGCCAAATGACGATTCCTTCCCACGCCGGTGACCTCGTCCGGCCAAGTGCGGGAAGCAACCTCCGAAACACAAATTACATCACAAAACAAAAGGGCGAAGGCCCAAAACACTTAAAAAATACATTCTTGCTGATTAGCGACCCATATTTGGTTTGTGGGAGAGTTTATATGATTTTCGATTACTCAAGAATTTATTACAATTTTAAATTATGTGCCACGAAATAAAACTGATAGCATTAATATTATTTAAGGAATTATTTAGACATCCGAAACACTACTGATTTAAATTGACATTGAATTAAAGAAAAGCACTTGAATATTTGACATGAAGATGATTGGGCTGCAAAGTTGGCTGCATGGACGAGTCCAACTTGCCCACGAGGCGCAAGGGTGTTTCTACCATTTTTGAGGTTAATCACGAAAAAGGATTAATTAGGAATTTTAATTACACAACATGGTTACCCCTGGCCACGAAACACTACTACCTGCTGGTGGTGTGACCGACGTTGACGGAATTAGCAAGAGGTGCTAGAAACGACACATGTTTACAAAAGGTGGATTTACTGTGTTTTCTTTCAACGGGGCACATTGCTACCAATAAACGGTAGTTCTCTTAATGTGGTGCACACACTGTCACGACTCGACGTCGCGGGAGCGGCGTATCAGCACCACTGCCTCTTAAGGCCGTGCTAGATTCGCCGTAAGAAATAACCGTAAAAATTGAACAAACACATTTGAGAGATGCATGCTACTTAGCTGCCGTAAGACTGTAACAGGGATAGAAACCTGTCTATTTCTTATGGTGCGGTTACTGTTATTTTTATACGGCTACTTTACTGTCAATATAGCACGGGCTTTACGCACACATGGTCAGGTGTGTTCCTGTATGCGCATGCGGTACTGCCGCCACTGTTGTTCTGTAATCATGGCGTGGTGCGCACGACTGACTAAGTTGGAAGAGGAGTGCGGGTGTCGCGCATCAATACAAAAATATTAACTCTCACATTATTACGAGAAATGTGTTTAATTTTTAACGTTGATAACTATATTTAGCTTATAAAATGTATGCTTCTGTTCTTTTCTGTTTTTGTTTTAAAAATTTTGAGAGGAAGATGATAGTTTTAGTTACTTTACACACATGGCCCAAAAAAAATCGCAGTCTCTTCTCGTTCAAGGTAAACTAGTTTCATTTGTAGTTTCCAGCTACATATTATCTTTGAAGCTTCCCTCATATTGGCTGCTAGGAGGATCGATCTGTGCAACAAATGTGGCTGCTTTTCAATCCTATATTTAGCACTCGTTAAATGAAATTAACTTTTAAACATAAAATAATTATATTCGCTTTACACAAACAGCAGCATTTCGGTTAGATGCGATATGATAGTTAAAAATTCACGAATGTAGTTGCCGATGTGATAATAATTAAATATGGTACATTTCAGGTTACAAGTTTGTTGAGGTTGGAAAGTTAATTGAATTTATAATCGTGTAACCTCGCAAGCGTGTTTAAGTTTGAACACGATCAAGTATGGCTGCCGAATGTATTTAACAGAACAACGTATGACCACGGTCTAAGAGGTAGAGGTCTTGACACTGCCTATGCTCTCCAGCAAGAGAAAGTGGTCCCTTCATGTCGCCGAGCGCTAGTAGTAATTTGGTGGACGATTTGTCTTGTTTACATCTCGCGTTTTAACATTTTTTGCAATTATTTACATAAAATAATGTTAATAAGGTAAGCTAATATAGTATAAACATGTTCCATGT
>PNEQ01033112.1:6205-42470 GCA_003012365.1 Medauroidea extradentata
AAAAAAAAAAAAAAAAAAATATATATATATATATATATATATATATATATATATATATATATTTATTTATTTATTGTACCACACTACGCTTTCAGGCGCTGGACTGAGCGCGGGTGTTAACTTCGCCAGTTACACCCTTCTCCTGCTCCCAAACCGCTCGCAGAGGTATACAAGCCATGTGCTGAGAAGAAAGCAGAGCCATCCCGGCACCAAGCAGTTATGCAATCATGTCATGCAACCTTCCAAAAGCTGAATCCACTTCCTTCAACTTTCCATGGCCCGCTCTTCACAAGAATTGGTTCCCACACAGCATTGACCAGGGCAGGGTAGCCCTCGCTCTCCCTAAGAGTCTCGTTCATGCTAGGTGGCAGCAGGTCAAACTGCCTTTGGTAGAAACCTGGGCTGTGAGGCATTGTCTAATTAATAAACACAGCTTCACCTTAACTTGAACTGTTCTGCCATCTTTCTTTTTCCTTCCTTTTTTGTTTTCCTTCACATCTCAACTTCCCCCTCCCAGATCAACCCAAGACCTCTCCCATTAGGCTAAGTTTACATACCACTTTACCTTTCTCGGTCCTTCCGATATTCCCAACAGCATCAAAGACTTGTGTAATTGGTTTAGCTCGCTGACCTGGGATCTCATACAACTCCAAATGGGGTTGCCCGATCGCAGCAGCGTAAGGGGCCCCAATGCACCCACCGCATCATCCCTCAGCTCACCCACTGGGATAGTCAACGTCTCCCAACCCATGCCATCTATCGCAGGAGCAGAGCGTGCCGACGCCCCCCTCCCCGACATCCCATGAAGCCAACAGCATATGCCAGGGTGCAATGGCATTGGTCCCCTGGAAGCTGCCCCCAGGAATTTTTACAAAAACCTTGCAAACCAATCCTTAGTGCTCGGCAACTTTTAGAACTTTATTTCGGCCTCTAGATGAAAAAAAGCCTCCGTCCCAAATGGGGCGGAAAAGCAGTATAGACAGTCGGTCACCTTGGCCAGTGGGCAAAGCCCTTCTGCTCCTTACATGTACAACAAAGGGATGCTGCTACAGACCATCTGCTCGAACCGGTAGGCGCATAATTACTACTAGATATACCAGGAACCACATCAAGCATCAAAGACCTCGTTCATGGAGTCTCACGCACCCTGCTCCCAGGGGAAAACCGGAGACGCAATCAAATAATCAGATATAGGCACAGAACTACTCATCACATATAGGCGTCAACTGAAGTATGTAAATTGATCTCATTTGACTTGCAGATAACTCTCATCAATGCTAATTGTTATGTAATTATTGGGAGGCTTCTAATAGAGTATAATCTCACTATTACGAGTACGGGATATCAAGAGACATTCCTAATTACGAGTGTTTTAAAGTGCATCGTCAACCATCAGTTTGTGCATGTAGTTTATTGCAAACATATTCAGTAATTATGTTTTTACCGCCATGAGCACTTCCGTAGGTATACAAGCAATTCAGAAGCATCAACATACTACGCAAACTGTGTTTTTTTTAAATTATAAGTAAACAACCAAAAGCATGTGAGAATCACAGTTTACTGCGTACTGTGCATAGCATTGAGATATGGCAACAGCGGAAATTCAGGTACATCTGGCAACGCTGTTGTGACTTGCTCAGCCTCAATTGTTATGGACGCCATACTAGTATGGTGTACTTGAATATGAATGTGGCCCGATGAGTACACAACAACGCTTGCATGCATCTTATTTTATTGTGGTAAACAGCACTGCAGAATCAGTTTCAAACCCACTACTATCATTTTTTATTGTGTATGTTATACTGCAAGAAGTTAAGAAATTACATTTACAGAACTTAACCTAATAGAGTTGTTTCTTGAACAAGTTAGGTTTATCCGATAATGTCAACGCGTGCAAGAAAACTTCATTTGGATCACTTTTGAACACCCCTAGTTGAAATTTTACACTACCCAGTGTACCACGAGTGAGTTCATAAATTTGTGTCTTTATTATACTTACGTGTTTTGATTTCTTAACCATAAGTTTTCATTTTGGTGAAATTTATATAGGAATGGATAAATAAACTGTACTCAGTTGGGATCACAAACCAAAAATCTTAACTGTTTTCGCATTGAATACTTCACAAAACGTTGCCAGCATGGGTAATATGGAACAGCCACTCCTCTTTTGTTTTTCCAATCTTAAGACATCGTATTGGTGGGGCATTGTCCATTTCAGCCAATCACAAGTGAGCTAGCAGCGCTTCTCATTTTAGTTGCAGCCTCGCAAGACGGCAAATTCTATTTTGTTTACCTTACATTTTGCCATGCTTTAGCGAGTGACAATGATGACATAAGAAACTAATGAAGATCACAGAATAAACAAATTATTTAATATCACACAGAATAAACATATGCCTACAATTTTTGGCAGTCTGCTTTATAATAGCAGAGATACTAACCAAGGTAAACAGTACCGTTGCTATCCCCATCCCATGTGTCATTGTCAAAATCCTAAAAAATTGCTTGTTCATGTAAACATTCTGTTATTACGACAACTCATAATTACAACAATTTTTTGTGCTACGTATCATGAACTCTCGTAGTAAGGGGATTCCATTGATTACTGTACTTACCAGAGTAAAAATTATAGTAAACAAAGTTTACGAATACATGTATAGGTATTACACATATAAAAAATAACATACCCAAAACTCTCCTCCCCACAGAGAGATATACGGCCAGCATCCATAAGGTTGCCGAAGAACTTCCAACCAGTTGGCACAACGAACAATTCTTTCTTCTTTATGGTTGCAACCCTGCACCAATTAAAAGTGACAATAAACCATAGTCTAAATGTTAGCTGTGCTTTAATGTTTCTGAGCAAGTATTAACTTACTTTTGGATGCTACGGTGATATCTCACTACAAAGTATATACATGAAGGGAACTTGAAATTTTACACAATTAATATGTACTGAAAATACAAACTTTAATACTATAAGGACTGTACAGTTTTCAGTAAATATACTTTATAGCAAAAAGTACTTAAGAACTTTATGCTGAGATTTCACTGTAGTATACAGCACCAACTTCCTGTCATCAATTTACATTTTCATTGAATTTCTTTCAATTGTTCATTTCAATGCACAACTTGCTAAAATGTTCAAGCTTTTTCTGCTTCAACAAATAAATTAAAAATTATGTTGTGTCAGATATCTTTTGAACGCAATGAAACATATCAACTGTAATACTTACGTTGACAAGTTGTGGAAATAGAAAACCCTAAAAATTTAGTTTATTTAGGGACTTATTAAGTTCTTACTTAAGGCAACTGCCTACTAGCGCATTAGAGGCTCGGATGAGAAGGAGATACAAGGGTAATCTTGAAGCGTGCATCATATGCCTCATCGCCACTAAGATACAAGCACTGAATTAGCATGCAAGGTTCCCGCCAAACTGTTTTTACTATGAGACACTAAGCAGTGACCACATAGTTTTATTGGTAAAATTCCCGTAGCAAAGTGCAGTACACATCTATATCTGAATTCTTCATACGAACGGTTACTAGTACGTTTTGAAGTACTGCAGTCTGAAAAGGCCGTTATTAGCCATGTTAACGGGCTTAAAAACACTGTTTTTAACGAATATAGTGTCTTAAAAAGAGATTCCGACCTTGACTGAAGTTTGTTTGTTTTTTCATAAATTGGCCCAATGGGTACACTTGGAATAGTTTAGTATTAAAAAAACCTGTTATTGAACCCCTGTGACTCAGTTGAAGTGCCTGGTAGACGCTCCCCTTAATCGTGAAGAAACTATTACAATGCTAGAAAGATATACTATTTTATATTTTCACTTACACTAATCATTTCTTCCTGAACCATCAAAAGCTAATAAAATTGTACGTCAAAGTATAGAATTACATTTAATATTCATATATTCACTGTGAAATTCTTATGGTAAACATACATGTGAAGAGCAACTCACATTCCTCAACCAGCCAAAGCTAACAATTTAACGAGCCTTGAGTACCTGTCCACTGCAGCTCCGGTGGGCATGCTTCGAGCAAAGCCTTTCACTCCTGTCTTCTGGAAGTAGGGGATGCAGTCTAGGTTGTCTGCGAGAACTGCAAGTGAGTCTGTTGGTGTGACGAAGAAAGCTTTATGTCCTAAGATCATGTTACGATCCTGCAAAAAAAAAGTAAAATACCGTAAATGAAAGTAGTCCACAAGAAATACCTTTTGTACAGAGCTCATCCCTGCAGTGCATGTAGCATTATTAACCTTTTTGGAAATATTTCCTAAGAAAGTGAAACCAAAATCTTCCCAGAAAAAATGCCACTTCATTATAAAATGAGATATATATCCAAAATAAATATCAAAACCATACAAAAAGTCAATTCTTTATTACTGAACAGTAAATAAAAAATGCTAAAAACATCAAGTTGTATATGTGACATAGCAATTTATGTAAGCCAAGTGGTGTAGTTAAAAAATATCAGGTAAATGGTTCGGTTAAGAAATATCAGTGAGGTAGATGTCCTTTTATTTAACATTTTGCTTTCTAAGGTTATGCTTGCAACACTACCTTCTTGGAAACGTAAACTTCTACAAAAAAATATATATTTACTAATTATTAGGCAACTTGTATGGTCTGGAATGATAAACTGTATTATCTTTGTCTACTTAAGAGAACTCTTACACAGCTGAGGGCAAAGTTGTGACGGTGCAAATACATATTCAAAAATGCTAGTGTCAGGCGGTCCACCCACCGGGCTTACCCTACAGTGATTTTTTTTCTTTTGTTTGTCTTAAATTGTTACTATACTTTTGGTTGATTTTGTGTAGCTTAAAAGGTAGGATGACTGGCAGCTGCACGCTTTAAAATAATTTTAATTTCTTTTTCTTTTGTGCTGAGTTAGTTTCGTACTGTGTTCTTTCAGTTTTCTACATACTTTTGAGTAATTTCAGTGTTTTATGCCATACAGGTAATTATTGTAAATTCCTGTTAGGGGTACATTGTTGGGCAACGTAAACAGTGGCCAGGTGCGCTCACAGAATTCCGGGAAGGCTATATTAGGATTCACTGGTTTTACGGTTACGCGCTGTCAAGGCGCAGGCGAGAGTGACAGAGACTTTGTGCGGGGGAAGGCATAAGTCAATGAACAGTGGCGATTTTGAACCTTCATTATAGACTTAAACGTAATTAACTGTTATATAATTACTAAAATATGTAGTTGGACAATATGTAATGTGTGTTGTAATTATTTGTATTTGTAATTTGATTTTTGTAATTCAAGTTTATTTTAGTTAATTATAAGTGTTGGTTCGGTGGATGGCCATGAGATGCGCTATCGAGAGAGAACCAGCGGTGGTTGGTGTCGGGCAGACATTCTGTGTTCAGATTCGGGGCGATATTAACGTATTTTCGTGTGTGCAGTTTTAGAGCGAGATAGAAAGTTTGCATAATTTCAGAGACAGACAAGCCTGCGAGCCTTTGTTAATAGCATTTATGTTTTTTTTCTCTAGAGAAATAGTTTGTTTTGTTTGGGGAAGTTCAGTATGAGCGAGGCTCATTTTGGTTCTCTCTCAGGAGTGTAACCGACTTTATTTTGAATTTTCTGTTTATTTTCTTTTGATCCTTTGGAATGCTCCAAAGTATGTTTTCGTTCTACTGAGTCAGCTGAATCGGTGCAGTGGAAATTATTATGTGTGAAAATTTTTCTTCTGGTTGAACTTTTTCCTACCTTGTCAACAGCCATAAAGTTAGCCAGCATGAGTGTAATTCAAACCGTGACCTGCAGCACACTGTTGGGGTAATAGTTACAACAGTGAATAGTGTGAAGTGTTCAGCCACTTCCTCATCTTGATTTAATCTTTATAAAGTATTTTTTGTTTTCCTATTTGAATTCATATGTAAATCTTTCATAACAGGCTATATGCCATTTTCAGGTTGAGTTTGTCAGGTGTCTGATATGATACAACAGAATTCAATAACTTAGTAATTGGGGACATGTTAATTTAAATTCATCTTTTCAAAATTTTAATATAAAAATAGTCAAGGAATTTTAAAGTAGAGTCATTTGATTATTTTCCTGACTTGTTTGGTTTCAAATTGACCACAGAAAAATTTTAATTATTTATGTTGATACATATAACTTTTTCTTGTATTTTGACTAATTTTTGAGTTTTGGCAATTTTAGCATATTATTAAATTTTCCCTGGTTAAGTGAGTAACTTCAGGTGTTGCAAGCTGCTCCAGGCTGTAGGATTTCTGGCGCCGACGTGGTTGATCGCTTGCTTCATGGAATTCTCTCCATGACGTAGGTTATTGACGCACGTAGGTCAGCCATCACAGGGGGTTGCTTAGGGAATTGCGCCGCGAAAGTAGTTCCACTGTTGTGCACCTTTTGTCCCGAATTATTATATGTTTGTGGATAAATAATTTTATTTCAATGTAAAAACTATATATTCAAATTTTGGAATCCTTTGTTATAAGTTTAAGTGTCATTTTACTGTTTTTGGGAGAATTGGAGTCTGTTGTATCACTCCGCCGAGGGATACCTTAGCTACCATGACCGTCCATGATATAACAGTCGTGCAGGGATGGCGCGAGAGGAAGGACATGTGTGGGACAGATGGAGGAGAAAGCCTTGAGTCCGTTGGCGTGACTAGAAGGGACATAGACAGTGATTTCCTAATTTTTATTTTTGTATATCACAGGCATTAGTGAGGTGATGTGTGTTGTGGGTGTACCAACAGTGAAACAGGTCCTACAAGTTTGTTATTGATAGGCCTATATATTTTTTTCGTCAGTTTTTTTACTAACAACTGGGCAGAACTTAACCCATACAACAAGTTGGACGGAAAAATCATGGTAGCTAAGCGTCGCTCGAAAGGCTAATTGAATTTAAATGCAAAGTGCAATACTGAACGGTACCGCATGTTATGAAACGTAGTTCATCTGTGAAAATAAATATAACTACTGACGAATCTTGAGTCTCTCACTTCAAGTTAAAACCTGACTGATGGTGTATGAATTCTAATCAAACTGAGCTATCCGGCGCGCTTCACGTAACATAACCTCAAAGCCCCGAACGGTGATGCCACACACACAGACATCGCCGCGTCACAATAGCACTGTGTTGGTGCCCTTGCAGCAGTTCAAAAGAGCAGCAGGATCACAAGAGTTGGTAGTTATGGCACGACTAAGTAAGGTGACCAATCCCACTTATGTTTGTCTATGTGTCTCACTCAAATACCCTGAAGGGTGTAAATAGGACACAGTAGATAGTGGAACAGGATAGTGCTGAATTATCTATCACTAAATTATCATTGCTCACACCAAAGCTCCGGGTATACAGCACCATTAAAATATGTTGTTTACATAATTTACATTATATAAAATAATAATTTAAGAGTCCAATGAGAAAAAACGATGCATGTGGGAAAAGGAAACATGGGAAACACCATCACTTCTACACAAAACACTGCCAACATATCAAAAACAAAATTTTATGTACATGAAAATTTGCACTTTGAATTTGTGTGGCAGATACAGTTTCTACTCTATAAACAGTGAACAATCCATTTTGCATTTTGTTTTAATAATATTGAAGGCAGCAATCCAAGACACTTGGTGAAGTTACATTTCTCACCAGGATATTTATCCACCTTGTTTATTATTTGCATGCGTTCTTCAGTTCAGCTTAAAAATTAAAATACCACTTACCGTAAAAAAAAAATGCTTACAACAAGATGAGAAACGTAAAAAGATTAATGAGATACATACAGTAGGTAACCTAGTAATTAGCCTATATTCTCATGCTCAGGTATTCCTGATCAATGCAGATTAACAGGGTGAAGATAAAATGCTTGCTAGAAACTAGCCTGGTTCGCTTAACGATGCAAGCACTTCACTTGACGTGGACATTCACTCATCTGTTGACAAACTAGTGACTTTTCGTAGAGTCATATCGTCACACGGATGAGGTGGTCTACTGTGTTCCGAAGGCGTCCACATTTGTGACATTAGGGAATGTTTTTTGTAAGGTTATGATGGATTGTATTTTCAGTTACACCTATTGTTAACTAGAAAAGTAAACAAGCAACATCAAATGTAAGTAAAATAATATTTTTGACATTGTTCTAAATATTTAAACAACCAGTGCAGAAAACTGAGGACTTTAAGGAACAATGCATGAAGGTTTTTTCACATTAGAGAACTGCTGTCTTCGCGGCCACATACATATAGCATTCGTATGCAATTTCTTTCCGTATTTTTTTCCGTAATAGTGAATTTTCGTAGGTTGCAGGTTTTGTAACTCGATGGATAACTGTAATAGCAGTACAAGCTTTGTTTCAAGTTGCAGTATTACACATCTCTCCTTCAGTACTAAATCAAATTTTAATTACAAATTTTATATTATTTCACGAGTTGTCAGGACTTATTGTATCTACAAAAAAAATCAACAACAAAAACTAGTGATGAACATTACCAGAGTATAGTTACACACACACTATGCACATATTGAAACATGAGAAATATTGCCATCTACTATTTTCAGCTACTATAATGCATTAGTAAGTCACAGTGAAATTTAACGTTCAAATAATTTTTGTTTAAGCCACAGTGGTTTCAAATAAAATATATTTTAAATATTAACACACAAAAAAATTCTTTTGCTATTACATGCATAGTTCATAAACCACAACAAATATCTAGACTCACCCCATCACCATCGAAGGCCGCCCCAAAGTCATAGTCTCCGTCCCTGAGGGCTTCCACTAGTTCAGCAGCATAGGTAAGGTTAGGGTCTGGGTGCAGGCCTCCGAAGTCCTCCAGAGGGACGGTATTTACAGTGTTATCTGCAGGGGCTCCCAGCTCCACCACAAATATGCGATCCACGTACGGCCCCGTCACTGCCCCAGCACACTAATTTTTACAATCCATTTCTCTTCTTTGTGTGACAATAACCAGGTAGAAATAATTATGTTACCGTATTATGTGTGTATGTATATAAACACATACAGCAAGCAGGAGACAGTTAAGCTTTCCTCATAAACTCGAGAGACTTTTATTATAAAGTAGAACCATGGTATAACACTCTCACTCTTTCATCTTTTTATGGTTACAAAGGTTGCTTTCATTTGGTCCTTAAACTGCTTTATAAAATGATATTAGGCTCTTATAATGTTTAATAATGTTTGCCCATTTGTGAAGTAGATATTTTTTGGGTCCCTCAAGAAACGTTACAACAGGGTTCTACTGTAGTAGGGCACCAAGCTGAATTTCTAAATTTACAGTTACGGCAATGATATATGATGTACATATAATGAAGTGAAGTCAAAATGTTCTAAATATCTGAGATTACAACCATAAACTACTTTTAGGTACAGTATTTAAATGTAACAGTACAACTGCAAGATTTCAGTCATGTTTTCACCAATCTATGAATATCACGAAAAGAGAAGAAAACTTAACCATATTACACCTCAAAAATTCTGCTCTCTAATGGAATAGAGGAGTAAATTAATGTGAAAATAAACATAAATGTACTGTTTTTAACACTTATCAATTACATTGGGTACTAAGTTTTAAAGTGCTATATTTTTGCTTGCTAATCGAAGCAGTGCTTGTTGAAGTAGATGAGCTCTTCTGATGCAGAAGATAAAACCTTTCTAAATTCCATACAGTTATTTAGAGATAAGACCATGCCTAGTATAATAATGAGAATATATTTTAATACAGACTTGTTAACACACTGATTAGATACCATCAAAGGTGTGTAAATAAAATATTACGTAGTGTTATATTACATAATATTTACACAATTAAAAAAGGTCCAGCTCATCAGAACTTGATTACATACTATACTTTAACCATTTGAAGGTTGCAGCAGAAGTAAACATTGTCACTGGCGAGCTTTAAGTCATTGGCTGGCTGGTCAGTTAACAGTGTTGTTGCAGCAGGAAAAAGTTCTGATGCATGGTGCTATGTTATAGTTCAGACATAGTGATTTAAATATTCAGTTGCCATTTTTAATCCTATGTACGGTAATACAATATCACTCTGTGCGCATGAAATAGTATATATGCTTGTAGTTTGGAAGCACATTTATCAATTATCATTATAGAGTAAAAATATCTCAAGTACGGTAATCAGTACTCCACAAGAAGGCAGACACAGCGGATCAGGTTGGAGTGTCACCTCCACGTGTCATAAAGCATAAACAAGGAAAGCCTTTACAAAGCAGACAAAAGGCAGTGCGAATCAATGTAGTTAACGTCAAGTGTAAAGAGTTTCCAACATTATTAGTACGGATGTAAATAAGCTGGTTTTAGAAGAGACCAGCATTTCAGAAGGAAACAATTTTAAAGAAAAAAAGAAGATAAGAGTGAAGGATGTATTGACCACACCGAAAAAGAAAAGTGTACGTAAAAATCTAAGTGAAAAATATGATAAATCTGTAAAAGAAGCTGTTAGGCGTTAAGTGCATAAGTTTATTTCAGAAATGAGCTCCCAAACATCGACAAAGTAGTATATGTAGTTAACGGTGATCGTGATCTGCCAAATTTTAAGCTCTCAACATTTAACAAATTCTTAAAGCAAATGAATTTCGAGTTTGTGAAAAGCTACAGGAATTAATTTTTAGTTGATAGGGATGACATTTCTTTGTGGCATCGTGAGCACCTTAGTACTTAGTTCAATTAAGAAGTATAGCGCTGAAGGACAATGAGTGTATTATTTAGACGAAAATCTGGAAGGCAGTTCATCAGATAGCGATTTGGACAGTGTTGAGCCATTTCCTGATGTTTACGTGAGTGTCTTAATACGTATATGTACCCTATACGAAGGCTCTACCAATTGTAACTCAGTCGCAAAGTGGAATCTAAGTTAAAATTAATTAATTTTCAATCAACTGATTTTAAGGTAACTCTTTAAAAAAGTGTTCTGCATGAAAGTTCTGCAGAAACACTGAAGTACGGGAGATTAATAAAAAAACTGCTCATATTTTTTGTGAGTTTCCTCAAATGTGAGTGTTAAACTTTATGATACGGCTACACAAAAAAACTTTCACATAAAAACTATTCAAATTGTTACTTTCCAATTTCATCTTGATTTATATACCTGGCAAAGTCTCGTACCTGTACTGCAAACTACTACTTTAAAACATTTATCTCACTTTTATGACTTTTTATTTATAATTAAAAAATTATATGGAGAAGCTTTTTAAAAAAACTAAGTTTTAAAGCATCTTTTAGATTACTGAGATATGAAAAGCCACAGACATAAGTGCATTACTTTTTTTCAGACAAAGGTTTTCTTTTTCTCGTAGTTTTCGGATTTGGTCAATATGCATAAAGTAATTACCTACGTTGAAAGGGAATAATTAACACATAAAATAAACATCATGTGTTAAAACAAAGGCATGGAAGATGATGGGTATTAGCACATGTAAC
Source organism: Medauroidea extradentata (assembly GCA_003012365.1). Lineage (NCBI taxonomy): Eukaryota > Metazoa > Arthropoda > Insecta > Phasmatodea > Phasmatidae > Medauroidea > Medauroidea extradentata. The sequence goes on from PNEQ01033112.1 coordinate 17,646, forward strand.
AAGAACGTGTTAACATTCACACAAAATTACACACTATTGCTAGTAAACAGCTCACCCCCGTTCAAGGAGTTGATGAGAACTTTGAAAGGTTTGCCAGTCTTAGCGCCACTCAGCAGTTGTTTCAGCGCTGAGAAGTCAAAGATCTCTTTCATCAGAATCAGGTAGTCCTCCACTGGGTCAATTACTTGAACAGTGAATGTGTTCCCATCAACCTGCAGGGAAACCCATCCTTCATAATGAAGTACATCTTAGTTTTGAAGCTATGTCTAGGATTACACAAAAAATTGTTTCCTTTGGATTAACTCTCACATGGTGTAAAATTTCCATTTATTCTCATAATGTACTATTTGTAGTCATTAAAAATTAAAAATTATATAGGTCAGGCTAGATTGACGAGCAAAATGGACAACTGGTATTACTAAACAAATTAATAATACGTAATGAACACAAAAGGCTGAATAAAATTCCAGTATAACTCAGGTTTCAGAAACAATTAAAACTGAAATGAAACAATACTACAATTTCCAGATAAATATCAATGCTTAAACCACTGGCAGAAAGAATTGAAATTACTGGTGGTGGTGCAGGTGGCTGGTGGGCTGTGATTGGTTGATATGGACCAATCCTGAAGTGCAGGTGGCAGCTGGTAGTTGCTGAAGTTAATGCTGGTCACAAATTGTAGTTTCTATTGCAGGCACTAGCTTGGAAATAAACAAAAACTTGTCTTATGGCAGACACAGTTTTATAAAGTTTAAAAATATTGCGTGCATTTTTGCGAGTTTAAATTTTTTGCGAGATAATGAAATTTCCATTTATAGTTAGTGGTCTAGAAATAGCATTTGCAAATACAATACTCACCTGAGACAAACAAAAACATAACCTTAATTGTTTTTGTAGGAATGAAATATTGCCGAGCTTTTGATACAAAATTGTATGCTAAATGCTAGGGCTACCAAATTTTAAATGGCCTGTAGCATCCTCCAAGAAATTCAATTATTTTAAAAGTAAGTTCTTTGTTATTTATTTTAACAGATGGATTTCTAGCGGCGTTAAAACTTGATGTTTTAAGATAGCGAGAATAACTGAAGTCCTAGATATTTTCTACATTATAAATATTTTGCCTACATCCACAGTGAATTCTTTACACAGTAATTTATTTATGAATAAAATATTATTAGTTTGTCTTGTTGAAAATTCTAACACAGGTAGAATTCACTCTGGTTACATTCTGAACACTTCAAACTTACCCTACCCTATAATTTGCGCATGCACGTCAAAACATGTCTGTTTAGTTGATGCATCGCGATCACGTGATGGTAGTTGTGTCCAGCAACCAAGAAGTTGAAGCTCGAGAACTCTGCCTTGTAACTGCCAACTACCAGAACTGCTAGCAATTCGCGACATCACGAAAAGCTGTTCAGCCAATTAGAGCCCGCAAGTCATCTGCACTACCCCCAGCAATACCAATGTTCTCCCCAGGCCCATTTTGGCGGGCTCCCTATCCAGCTAGTTTTCTCTACCACCTGGCTAAGAAACAGACATTCCCAGCAACACCATCAAGCTTACTCTACGATCCACCCATTTGGTCTCATAAACCACACAGATATAAATTTTTGCTGGGAAGAGCACTGAATACCAATTCTGCCCGGCCTATTAAATAACTCGCAAGCTATATTTAATCTTTTTTCCTGCAATCACAACCATATCCAAAGATCCAAGACAAAAAAAAATTACTCCGTAAACAAACAAACTTACAATATAATACATAGAATAAACAGGCATCAAGAGAAATTACATTCATTACAACGATAACTTGTTTTTCGATAAAATGTAGTATTAGATGACAATACCCTCTTAAAACAGTATAAGGATTGCATTTATAGTTTTAGTACCAACAATACTGGACAAATACAGAAATATTACAGCTAATTTATGATGCAACATCCTCAGTGGGCTAAATGATTATTCCATAGCCTGGTTCAATCCTACATTATACCTTGTCAGATGGCCAAAGTGGCCGAATGGTCAGACCATTTCGCCTCCCACCAGGGCGATCTGGGTTCAATTCCCGGTGGGTCAGTCCCTGGATTTGCACATGTGGGAATTGTGCTGGACGAAATTGTTGGTCGACGCGTTTTCTCAGGGATCTCCCATCCACCCAGCCCTTCAATCTGGTGATGCTCCATACTCACGTCATGTCACACCTCACCAGTACTTAAGACCTTGACGTTTCGCTGACCAAAATCACTCTCTCACTCTCCAACCAGTGTGACATTTTTGACTATATGTACATGGTCCATGGTGACCACTTTCCTCCACAGTGATTAAGGTCCCAGTTTTCACATGTAGGAAACATGGTAGATAATGCTACAGGTCAGTTAGTTTCTTCTGAGATATCCTGTTTCCCCTGCCCTTCCATTCTGTTGTAGCTCCACTCCGATTTCATCACACCTTATCCACAAATACTCTCACCCAGTACTTCTGTCGTACAATCCTGACTACCTGAGGTGTAGCACACCATGTGAAATTTTTATTTGTGTGTGGCAAGAACAGTAAGTCCTAGCATAATGCCAGTTTTTTAGGGCACTTCTCTTCCGTTCATCTTCATTTTGATAATGATTTACCTCTGCCTCAATTACTCTATTCATTGGACTAAACAAAATGGGTGTATTCCATGGACACAACATTCAGTTCCGATCCCTCCCGACACTTTTAGTCACATCACTATTATTGAATAAAGGCCAAACCAATGTGCACTTTCATTAAGAGCCCTATACAGCTATACAGATGATGTATCCGAGGTATGGAAGCAGGCAGGCGATAAGAGCTAGACTGACTCGTGCTTTAACATATGCACGGAGTGTGAAAACTGCATGCAGAGTTTTGGTCATTGGCTTTTTCCTATGGACACTATTTTTAAATTTATGGAAGGTATAGTAAAGTCCAGGATGCTTCTCTACTTTCAATTTTCAGTTCATTGATTTGTTTATTCTCAAAAAAATGTAAATTAAAATATATTACAATTTTTTTAAATCTTGTCTCCTAGTTTTCCTGACAACTTAACACTGACACATGGTTACATACAGCTTTTCTTTGTTTCTGGGTAGTTTATAGTATTTATTAGCACTACAGCCGGGGTACAAAAGAGGAACATATACAAAGAAGCTCACCGTGAAAGTTTGAGTGCCAATCTTAGAGAAATCTGCTGCCAAATCTGGCACGATGGAGTATTCCTTCAAACTCTTGCTGATGTTGAAAATGCTGTTCGTAACATTATCCGGGGCTGGACCTGCAGAACATTACAAAAAACAACTCAATTTCACGCTTCTTAAGTCATTTGTTTCATAACCACCAATCACTCAGTCTGACTGTTGAAATAACTCAAAGTGAGAGAACAGATCAATATGGCCGCAGTGGTAAAAACCGACCCTAAAAGTGTTTACTATAACTTAAGGGGTCCCCCTCGTTGCCATAAAATCACACTGCAGCGTGTCTGAAGAAAAAGTTTTACACCGAAACTAATACACGTGTGTTCACGCCGTTTCTCTACGAAAAGAACACACGCGTCAGACGACTGCCCTTAAGTACTTTCAAGACAACACACCTATTAGAAATCCCCTTTTAGGGCACGTCAAAATGGGTTAAAACAGGGTTTTCAGGCTGCTATAGCGGAAAATATACTAGCCGAATACATGTGAAACCACTTAAGGGTAGTGCATTGGACTTTAGTAAAGTGATTTCGTAAATAAAACAATAGGGTCACCACTTAAGTCCCATAGGAAATTTGTTTTTTCGCGAATACTGCACGCCTTAAGCGTAGAGGCGACGCACCGTTGTATGGCCCATATGACGTCGCCCTTAGCACCATACCCCACTCACACAAACATATGTGCCATGAGGCGGGCCCCTTAAAGGTAGTCCTTGGATGTATTTATACAATAGTTTAAAAAAAGGCAAACATGTGTCAATTGTTCTGTCAACTCTGTGAGACACTCGTAAACAATTTCAGCATCATAAATCGTAAACAAGAAATGCACCACTTTTTAAAGATTTTTAATAGAGCTGAGGTAATGTTCGTACTAGGATTTTCTTTTTTCTTCTTTTTTGTATAGACTTGTCAAAAATGTATATACTGTATTTTAAATATTGGACACTTTAAAATGGGGTGAATAGGTGCGAAATTTCAAATAAAAATTTACAGTATGTACAGTAGTTTTAAAACCCAAGTTTTTCTCAAGGTTGGCAAGATAATAATTTTACAAAGAGTAGTTCTATTAAAATATAATTTTATCTAAGATAAATGTCTAAGCTAAGAATCTGTTTCTAACTTTGTCCCTATCAGCCCCATTTTACACATAGCATTACTTGATGTACCATAACCCCGTAATTGCACATTGCAGACAAGCATGTCTGACATCTTGATGGGTTCATAAGATAGCTAAAACAAGCAAAGCAAACTGAATGCTCACCTCCATTGGAGATGTTAAACTTGATGCCAAAGTCATGGTCAGGCCCTCCAGGATTGTGGCTGGCCGTCAGCACAATACCCCCTGACGTGCTGTGCTTCCTGATGAGCGCAGATACTGCAGGGGTGGACAAGACGCCGTCCTGGCCGACCCACAGCTTCGACACCTGATACGGAACACGTTACCTCTGGCAAGACTTCTCTGACACACAGGTTTTATTAGCATCCTTTGATAAGTCATTTATAGAAGCTAACCTCAGGGGAGAAGGGAGGTCCACGAGCTGATAGAGCTTAAGTCTTAATTGAACGGCTTTGTGCACTTGGTGACATCACACACTCAGCGAGGAACTGTTTGAGTGTTAATTTATCGTTTTGATTGATAACACATGTTTTAAAAAGACAAGACCAGTGGTATCTAGTCAGGGTAAGCAAGGTACACAGTGCTTTCCCAAACCTGTCTTGCAAGCAGTTGGAGTAAAGCCAGGGTATGAAGGTCATGAGAAAGGGACTGGTTGTATGAGGCTGGGTCAGCAGTTACGAATGAAGGGCTTATTTTCATTATTGAAGTACTGACAGATGAAGCTGGCATTGTGGCTGTGTTTATGTGAGATTTGCCTCAAGAACAAGTGATAATTTTTTTACACTTCCGGAAGCAACCTTGCTCGTATCAACATCTTTTCCATTACAAGAAATCAATTTTGTTGAGACATATCAGCTGGTAAGAGACCTCAATACCTCTTTTTCTCTCCTCAACCTAACTAAAACAAATCCTTCCCTAACCAACCTAAAACATAACCAACCTTACCATAACCTACATCAACCTAACTTAGCACTACTTAAAGAGTGTGTACTGGTTTGTAATTTTTGCATTTAACATGTGGAAACAGCAGTGGGATCACAGCCAAAGTAGAATGTTCAACAAGAAATGTGTTGTCCCTATTCACAGTGCATCAAACTGGCGTACAAGATTTTAGTTGCAGTATTTCTCCTCTCAAACATCAAGCTGTAACCATAAATTTTTTTTGGAAAGTTTCAAAGAAATTCCAATGCTTGCCATGCATCTTGTTTTGCACTTTACGAATGCAGGTGGTATTTTCAGAATTACAGCAGTCTAAATAAGCTGTTTTTAGCCATTCTGAGAGGTCCCAACATCATATTTCTACATCAGTGCTTAATTATTTTAATTACATAAGCATAGTTTCAAGTGTAAGTGGTTTTGGGTAAAAAAGCATGTGTGCGCCACACTACAACACTGCCCATGCACCATGCAAGGACTTCTTTTAACCTACGACAACCTTTAACATTACCCAAGCTCCCTCAAACCAAATGACCCTGACATAACCTACGCTAACCAAACCTCATCTACAGTAACCTAACCTACCAGACTTACACCAATACAGTCAAACCATACCTACCATAACATTCCATTACCTTACCTACCCTGACATGCAACCCAAATTAACTACGTAATTTAATCTAGTCTACACTAACTTGCAACTTTTAAACTACCATAATACCATCACCATCAACTGAAATTTGCATCAAACCCTAAAAACCACTGCAGCATAGATACTTTAAACTAAAAAAAAGGTTAGAAATGTCCACACACAGCAGCTTGCCCTTGAAACAGCAGCACGTACAGGCTGCCTAAAGAATGTGTCACACTTGGGGAAATATTTTTCACAAAGATATCAAAAACTGTTTTCTAGGAATGCTCTCTTTTAGTGTTCCCTCTAGTGACTTACAAATCCCTGAAAGGCTTAGTAATAAAAATGTTTGTACACGTACCATAGCGAATTAAGTCCAGGTGGGACGTTTATTACAAATTTAAATTAAATTATTTAGTATTAAATGGCAACAGAAATGGAGAAAAAAAAAAAAAAAATAACAGTTTATTAATTTATACAGCCATTATTTATCATGTAAACATTGAGTAAGTATATAATTAGGTGTAAAATTTATAGTAATTATAATTATGTAATGTAGGTTTAAGGTTTGTTACAATAGTTGGTTATGTATAATTTTATTTCTTCTTTTTATTGTATAATTTTAGTTTATTATTCCTGGGTGTCTTTGTTTTGCCAGCTTTTTTTTATCATGGTTAAATGTAAGAAAAGGCGCATGCCTTAATTTCGCAATGTAAAATTAAGACGAAAATAAAATAAAATAAATAAATTACATAGCAGGAATGACCAGCCCTATGATCTCGAGAGCCAAACACTGTATTTTTAATGGCCGGCAGAGAGCTAAAGCATTTGCCATATATTTTTAAATGATTTACCACAGCAAAAAAATAATAATTACATAATCGGCAAAGCACCTTTCCTAAACACTGCGAAAATCATTAAGAGAATAATGATTATACAGTATTACCTTCAGCAAATCTTGGCTGTCTGGCAGCATTATGTATTTATTTTTACATGGATTGGCAATACTGCACGTGGAGGAGCTTCTGCACTATATTTCATATTTTGAACTCTTGAAAAGTAGTCTAAGTTATCTACAGTGGCCATCATATGATTTATGATTTGAATAATCTTTTTTGGCCATAGATACAAAAAGGATTGGCCGCCCCTGTAGGTTGAAGTTAATTTTTTTTTTCATATTGTACAGTATTAATTAGCAGGCCTAATATACCCACACATACCGGTAACTTACTAACGTTTTTATCAATGAAGTTGATGCCATTTTTTTACAGGCAAAGTAAACACTTTAAATGATAATTTTTTGTCCATATTAAGATGCTGTAAATTTTAACAGGATATGTTCCACGAAATAGTCCAGTGGGAGGACCTTTTCCCTCCATGGACCATGATATACCTCACCTTCCCCCCTTTCCCTTTTATTAATATTCTCCTACAATTCCAACTTGAATTTTATAAAAACAGAAATAATGGCAAAAATGTTTTGCTAGTTAACAATTTTTTATTATAAATCAGTGCAGTTAAAACATTCACAATACTAACCATGAGTTGGAATAAAACTACATTAATATAGATTAGGACTAACAATATATAATAACGTTAGATATTTGACTCTTGCATTTAACTTCACAGTACATATATGCGTTCTATAAAACAATATTTACGTTAAGAAATTTCAAATAAAGTGAGAAATTTGAAAGTTAAGTATGATACGTGGGCCCTGCTTTTCAAGAAAAAATTACAAATTGTGGTGCAATATCAGAAGCTGCCATTTCAGTGTTTATCAACACGCAACCTTGAATTATAATTAGCTTAGCTTATTGCCAAAGTAAGAGGCTACTGTATCTGAGACAGGTAAGTAGTTGTGAAAGGTATATTATCTTCACTGAAGCTCTAAGTTGGGAATTCTTCATTACCATATATATCCAGTATTTTGATAAATACTAATAAGTCATAATTTAATGACCTGATACTACAGATCATTAAGACAACATGGTACATATTTCAGCGTTAAAAGAATCAGTTTAAAATTGTAGATCTCTCGAAGTCAATCTGCATAAATTAAAAAACAGCAACCCTAGACAATAGTTTTGGGCAACTTTGTGAGCAAAAATTTTTCTCGACTAACGTGTTCCTGAAGAACAATCTCCGACGTCGAAATCTCGTACATTTAACTGCGGCGCAAGAAATCACGCTTAACAAATGAATCATTGTGGGTAAATGATCATTCGTAAAGTTGGCAATTATTATCTAGGATTCTTGTTTTGCAGTTTTTCCATACTGACTTTCAAAATCTTGTAAATTTCAATTATAATTTTCAGAGTTTGATTATCTTATCACACAGTCTTAAGGCCATACTCATCTGTTTCTATGGTTTTCACGACAGTTACTTTTTTAAGCTTAAACGAGAGCAGTTGCCACAAATCAGTTTGGCAGTTTTGTTTAAAATGGTGTTTATAGTGGTAGCTAATTTTCTCAAGAATATAAACTATACTATTTCAACTAAAAAGTCAATTAACAAGGATTTAATAAATTACACAGTTAACTGAAACCTTAGCACTTGCTGGCATGAAAAATTACCCAACACAAAGAAAACATTTTAAAACAAAACTGTCAAAGATTTGCCACCTGCTCTCTTTTAGGCTTAAGAATAACAATCACGAAAACAGCAGAAACAGGAGATCAAGGACTCTGCGATGGATCAAGCTTTTTTTGTGTTGGTTTTTTGTGTGTTTAGGAGTCCACTCCTAAAAAGTAGCTCTGCCAACACCCGGAATCAAAGAAAGAGGAGAGGGGGTTCTCGGGCCATCCCCCAGAAAAATTTAGATTTTAAGAAAAGGGTGCTGTTTAAGGCATTTTCCAAACAAAAAAACTGAATACACCACTTTAAAAATTGTTAACATTTTGCAGATAAACTACATATACATAAAAAGCCACAGGGGGAGGGCAGGAGACTCAGGGCAATACCACCCCCCTGGATCCAAGCCTGCATGGACATTTAAGTGGGTCTCTCTTATATGATGTTTCAGAGTGCTATTTCAGGAACAGTTAACTACAATGTAAGTTACATAAATAAAAGACTACTTCTAAAAATAGTTCTGCATAATCAATATATTGAGCAGGTATGTTGAACATCTTTGAACATGCTGTTATAGATTGGGATTTGTACACATCGTACAGTGTGTGTTGCTGACTTATGTGCTGTGTATCCAGTTTTCCCAATAACCTGTGGTCTGTTAACTTACATCCAAAACAAGTTCATGCAGAAATTGTTTGAGTAGTACATGAAGTTTGAGGCAGAGTGTGTAGGTTGCTACTGTAGTCTTGTATACAACCATTTAAAACACTTCAGATGTACCACCCTAAAAAGTCTTATATGCTTCTGATGGAGGTATATACAATGAGAACTGTGTGATTTTTGGAAAATGCAACTGTGATCTTGTTTGAAGTGACTATCTTTGTGAACAGATTTTTGAGGTTTCTAATAAGTCCTTCAAACACAATTTGAGTATAAAATTAAAAAGAACCATAACTCATTTTATGTTACCTGCCGAATATATTAATTTTGATTTAACACTATGACACCTATTCATATTTTAAACATATTTTTCAGGGACGATTCACAATATGAAATAACTTAAATGCATAGCCACTTTCGCTGTTTGAGATCCAGTTCTCGAGTCAGTGCACATTGTATACTGCCTGGTTATTGATATCTGAACTGGCTGACTTATTTTTGACTGTGAGTAAAATTCTCTACAGTGAATTTTTATATGCAACAAGCGGATTACACTATGGTTCTTTATAGACACAGAACATTAACATAAAACAACTTAAGCACAATGGTGTTTTTTCCAGGAGGAAACAAAACTCAAAATCAACAGAACCAAACTTGCAAATACATTCAGATTTGTAAAGGATACCTGAAAATTAGGTAAACAAATCACCTAATATTTTTTTTAAATTTGTATATGCAAATGAATTCACAAGCTTACAATAATATGTTTTTGGCAACAACACCACTGCCACTCTAACAAAACAAACATCTTGCAGTGCTTACACAGCATGAATGACATGCAAATCATGTGAAAGCCAGAGTGTGACGTAACCACATGGTACAACTTTTTACGTCCACACAGCACTGTGTTGACTACAATGCAACAAACTGGTACGTCAACAATGAATTACTGAGACCTTGAACAAGTAGCAATGACATAACACATTTAAAAATAACTTATGAAGCTGTATGTGACTAATCTTGGAAATGTACTTATCAGCAATATCACTACTTTGGTGAGACTGATATATCCACAAATCCTGAAAGAAACATTTCTACGTAGAATTACTACCAAGTGGTAGTGAAGTATAGAATTTTCTCATTCTGTGAAAAATGTTACCTGTTGAAGTGGCTGCATTGAGGATATATTTTGTGTGTTTGAGGTCTAGAAGTGAAGAATGCTACAGGCAACACAATGTATCCAACATGTGTCACACTATCCTCTGAACGCAAGTCAATTAGTGTACAGTCTTTTGCCTGACAGTTCACCCCATCAACATAGTATTAAATAGAGTAAATAGTTTCCATTCAGTAATGTTTGCAGATGACACAACTTTCATGAACATCCATTCTGATAAGAGATAAATTAAAGTTACTAAATGAACAAACAATGCAAGAAGTACGTTAATGGTTTGTAGAGTACCTGAATTATGTATACAATCTGCATATTTTGCTTTTTTTTATTCAATTTTAGACTACTGCCTTATTCTGTGGGGAGATGGTAGCCAAATTCAGCAAGTACTACAGTTACAGAAAAAGTGTCTGAGAATTATAACTAGATCTTACTATAAGAATACTGTAAACAGTTGTTTGTATAACATTAAGAAATATTAAATGTAATAAACTGTTATATACCAGTACGTCAATGTAAGCTACATGTTAAGAAAAGAAAATCTATAATGAATACATATCTACGAAGCTTATCTATTCATATCAAACTCGAGAAACAATTGTGTCCTAGATACTCCACCCCACAGATTAACTATAAGTTCAAAACATATTCCATAATGGGAGTCAAAATGTCATTGATGTTATGAAACCTCCTATGTGTTAAAATTAAAAGTTTTCAGGAGAGAGAAAAAAATATACAGACACTAACAGTGTTCTGGTATTTGTTAGTAACAGTTGTCAAATTTAATAACAGCATCATTGCTATCCATCTGTGTAAACTGTAGTACAAGCACAGGCACAGAGTAAATTACTTTAATACATAATTTGTCATTTGACACACAGGCGGTATCAAAGTGCTGATTTGGAATACATAGGAGTTATTCTTACATATTGAAGAATCAAGTTTCACTTTAACACAGCATGTTAAATAGGAAAGAAAATGACCATAAACCCACCAAACAATAATACACACTCTCTTCTTTCAGTAGACATCAAAATCTCACTGTGAAGAATACACACACAACTAAATATACCACCAAGATCTCATGTTGTACGCACATTACATCTTGGTCGCCTAGAAGTGTGATATAATGATGATCCTGTCCAATTCTGAGACAAAATATATACACAATTCACATACAAACCCAAACCATGCTGCTAAGCAACATGGTCTACTAGAGGCATGGCATAAGGGTGGACATAACCACAGAGCCTATGCAAGGGGCAATCTTCACTGTGATGTTACACAACATGATGACACTACTGCTTTTGAACTTTGTTTCTCATGTCTTCTTCTGGTCAAATATGAAAGACTATCATAGAAAGCATGGATGGCCATTTTTCCTATGTCGTCCTTAATTTCCTGAAGGTGTTTGAATATCGAATCATTTATAGGTACCGGTCGAGCGTATAAGACTCTTGCTTCCCTGACAGTGCTAGCAGACCTCCTTCTCTTCTGTGGTAGTTATTCATAATTGACTGTGTGATTCAGTTTGAAAAGAATAATAACATTTGGCAGATATTTCAGGGCCAGCATATCACACACAGAAGGTTCCCCAGTTTTCATCCCAGGCCGAAGATATATTAGGTTATGTGAAGCCTCCTCATTATTCTTAAAAAATTAATAGTTAGACATTGAGTTTGTATGGCTGTGAAGGCCTGGCTTGTCACATTAGAACCACATAGTCAGATGGAAGTATTGGAGGTCTGAAGTACTTCTCTAATTTATAATGAACACTAACAGTCTCCATCACTGTGTGGCCTTTCTCAGGAAACAGTTGTTCAATCATCAGTGATATTTTTGTGTGCTAGATCACTCAAGAGCACCGACCAGAACCTTATTACGGTTCTGGTACGCACAGCCATCTGAAATGAGCATGTTTCTTTCAAATGCGACCACTGATACATTCCATGTAGGTAACACACTACAAATTGATAAAATAAACTCCAAAACAAACTCATACGAGTATGCCGATATGGCACATGTGAATGATATCTCCTATTTATGTCACCTGCCAGCAAGATTATCAATCACAAATGTATTCAATACCTCCTATGTGCCATTTGGACACATAGCAGATATTATAGCAGCAACTATTTCGGGAAACACACAGGAGATATCATATTCAGTTTCCTGGTATAATTAACAATGCATTTTAACAAAATATGAGAAATTCAAACTGCAGAACTTGCAGAGACTATTATTCCAACAATACAGAAAACTCAAAATTGCAAATTTTGTCACATAAGAGGTTTCATAATATCAACGACGAAATTATCTAATAAATTGAGTCTGGCAACCCAGTCATTGCATTACAATATATTCAAAACTAAAATAAAACATTGGTTAATTTTGCATCCTTTCTATGATATCAATTAATTTTTTGCTTTGGACGACATCTTATAAAAATTCCTTTTAACAATAATATCTAATGGATACGAAACATTTGTCAATTTTTAATCATACCTTGTGAATGTGTTTATTTCTATCTATAAAATGTGAATGAAATTTTGTATTGGAATGTAACTATAAATTATTTTAAGATGTGTTAAATAGTAACTAAGATAATGGTTACTTTTTAAAGACCTCTTGTCTTTTAAATAAATCCTCTGTTTGAATTGTACTTACTGTACTTTTATAACACTGTTGTTTTAATGTGTATCATCTGCTAACAATCTCCACTGCAAGTTTTTGTGTGGAATGACAGATTAAAATAAAAGAAAAATGAAAGAAAAATTTAAGATACAGCCATTTTGCATGTGCCTATACCATTTTTATTTAAAGATTATACCCCTACATTTTGAAGTAACAAAATCCACCCATTGCCACTAACAGAAAATATTCTGAAACATGAGCAAGTGATGTCTACTTTGGAACACCACCATTCCAGGAATATATTTCAGGTACTACACTACCTATCTCTACAGTTTATTTTCTTGCAGCCGAAAATGTGAAACATTCATACTTTTTGGGGTGACCACCCAGTAGCCAGTTTATTCAACCGCCTCTTTTACTTCCCAAAGCCTTCCTAAACTTTTCAACCCTCTTTCATAGTTACCAACTCAGTAAATTCAGCTCTCTCAATATCCTCTAAAGTACAGACAACCTACCCTGTTTTTCTACTCCACCATACACTCCTACATTTCCTTCCTCTATACAAACAGCATCACTTTCCCCACGTACAATTTCGGGTGGAGAGTGGAGGGAGGGGGGTGGAGACATCGACCAGGGGCTTGTTTAAGTAATCATCCCAGCATTCGCCTGCAATGATATCAGGAAACCCTGAGAAACAGAAATCAGGATGGCCAGAGCCGGAGTTTGTACTCAAGTCTTCCCAAACGTGAGGCAGGTGTTTTAGGTAACTTCGCTCCACCACACATGCAGCCACTTATATAACTGACTATTTAACACGATTCTCATCAGATAACTAGCCAAGGTTAAATATCTGGTTACCACAAATCTCTTTACATCATTGAAATAGGAACACAGAAATAATGAAAAGAACCCTACGACACTTGACTACTACGTAGGAAATTTCTCCATGATAAAACATTCTCTCCATGTATTTCTACCATTACGTCAAATAGTCATTTGACCAGGAAGACAAGTAATATTTCACGTTTTACCACAATTAGTAATGAAGTGTAATTTCACTTTAGGCCCTCCACAGTTGATAAAATAAATCATGTTTTTTTTATTTAAATCATATTTTTTTAGCTCCAAATCATATTTATCTGATTTTTACTTACGTATACATAGAGGCACGATTATTTCGCGTATTCATCTGGCAACAGCGTAGACTTCTCAGATCTATACATACACTGGCCAAAGTCAAATATCCATTGGCTTCTAACCATAAAACGTGTTACCATCTCGACATGTATCCTTATTTATCACTGGCTTGCAGTTGTCAAAGATGTGTTGAAACAGGTGTCGTCTAATCACAGAATGAGTAGTGAAGTATGCATTATTGGCATTCAGCCTGACCTAGAATCAATACGCGAAATAATCGTGCCTCTACGTATACACTTAAAACTGCAGTTATCTAACAATGCCCACACTGTAAGAATATAATTTATTGCAGAATATGACCCTGTGTCATCAGATAGGCCTACAGGTTGTATTTATGTTATGGTTGTTCTGCTCACATTCTTAATTTGTTGTTAAAAATTTAACAGAACATGTTTTTTTTTTGTCATAAAATATTTCCGGAACAATAATTTTACTTCACCGCAATTTAAAGAAGAAAAGGAGACATCAGCATCTAAACTTACTTTATCATAAGAAATAAGGTGGAATACACTAGATGATTCCCTAGAGGAGTATATTAGAAACTGGACAACTTTAGTGAAGATATGTGATGAACGTAAAACCAAAATTGATGCTGCAGTTCAACCCAAGGTGACAAATATTGGTGTGAAACGTTCTGTAGAAGTTTTACTTTTGGAATTGAAGCCCATTGCTGTTGTCTTGGACGAAGTGCAGCAAAACAGCTGTACCTTGTCTGAATGTGTTCAAATATGAAAACAACTTGAATTAATCTCATGGCACTTCCATTGGGTGAAAATATAATTCAAAATTTCAGGAAACATTGTCAAGCAGTGACAACTGCACATCTGGCAGCATCTTTATTGGATCCTCGTTTGAAAGATGTTCAACCTACAGGAAACGACAGAGAAATTGCAATGACTTTTGCAGAAGAGACATACAGTGGTAGCGGACTGCTTCCTATTATAGTAAAACGTCTACCGAAGAGTGATCCTTTTCAAAGATACATGTTCACTGATGAGGTGCTGAACGGAGTTACAGTTCTAGTGGTGGAGATCACAGGATAATTTAGTTGGTGAACAGAAGCAAAGAATAATGGCTATCTTAGAGCAGTAATTTACAGCAACAGCTTCTTCTGCAGGAGTGGAGACAATTTTTTCAACATTTAGTGTGGTGTAGTCTAAACTACAAAATAAACTGGGAAACGAAAAGGTGGCAAAACTGGTGTTTTTTTATTTAAACATTTAAATTGAATTCACTATAAACTGTGTTGTGGGTTACAGAATTGAGAAAAGTACTCAACACTGGTGGACATTTTTGTTAAGTGTGGAAAATAAGGAAATTCTTGCGAAAAGTATTTATAAAATCTCTAGAATAATTTTTATACAGAATGTTAACTGTATTTTGCAACTGTTGTTTTGTCAATTTGTTCACCCTCTTGCTGAAGTTGTGTAGCATTTAGCTAAGGTATGAAGTTTCAAAACATTACTAGAGACTGGAACAGGGTTGTTACAGCAAAATCCAATTAAAATCCAAGGACTTTCAAGGACTGTTCAAGGACTGTCTACTAATATTTCAAGGACCACTGTAAACTGCATTTGATTCGATACGCCAAATTTTTATTTTAATGTTTAAGGTTTTATTTGCAACATATCTATTACGGTTTCTTCACGGCCGCCGCAACCCCCCACCCCTTCCCAATAAAATTGAAGTTCACCAGTGGTAAATTTACCAGAATTTTTCAATTTCATTTAAAATTAACACCATATTTAATGAAACTCCTTCATATTTATTATTAAAAAGTTTCATGAAAATAAATTACACTAAATCACAAAATAAGTACTTTTTAAAGAGAGATACTTAGTTTAAAAAAAAATTTAGTTTGTTACCAGTTTGAATGTAAACAAATATGGCTGATGTCATGCTTCTGCTTAAGTATAGTCTATCCCATGAAAGAATTCCACATTTTGACAGTTCACTTCTGAGAAGTGAGGTCTGTAAACAGGATTGTGGAGACAGTGCTTTTCCAGGAAGCCAGGTAGGTTTAAATTTAAAGCTCCAAACAATGGAACAGCCAGGAAAATTTCTCAGAAGAGAAATGTTAAAATATGGAATTCTTTCATGAGACAGACTGTATTAGCACACAACAGAGTATTTTATTCCAATTAAAGGTATTAAAATTACCACAAATTACATACTGTAACTGAATAAATACAAAATTAGTAAGTGTAGTGAAATATCGTCTGTCACTAACTGCGCAACTTACAGTGCGAGATTGTTGGTACGTAATACAAGCGGTCGGGAAACTTCTAGGCTACTTCAAAAATGTGGGAGACATTCTGCTTTGCAGCATGCACTACACGCTAACTTCTCTCAGACCTGACATGTAATTAATTTTTTAATACTCTACTAAATACTGCATTTCGTATGGGTCACTTTTCCTTTTCTAAGCTCTTTAGTTACCTTTTTTGCACCTCTTCTCTTCTAAATAAACTTTGCCACTAAACTCTAGCAGATGCAGATTAGTACTTATCGCTATCATGTAAAAAAAACCACTAGGCGTAATTTAACGTGCTGTCGTATGCCAAAAAGTGTATAAATTTCACAGACACAGCAAAATGTCTGTTTATCATCAGGTAAATTATATTACAGAAATAATGCGTGGACAAAATAAGGTTTCATATTTCTGAGAAAGGATTATAATGTTAAGAAAATAGCTAGAATATTAGTTAAGTAAACCCAAAAATTCAAGGACTTTTCAAGGACTGGATTAAATCAAGGACTTCTCACTGCCTTTTAAGGACATGGTCAAAGTTCCAGGACTTTCCAGGACCGTAAGAACCCTGCTGGAAAAATGTATGTGTTTAATGATCTGTACACTAGAATCCACTGCAGTTCTCACAATCAATCTTTACTGGCTTGTTGATTTTCATTACTTCAACATTACGCAAAAGGTTCCGAAATCCAATTGAAAAGTCGACCAGTTCTTAAGTTACCTATTGTAATTCTAACCGGTTCTAACGTATTTCTGAGATTTTATCTGCAATCAGTTATTATTTCTGTTACGCTAGTTACTTTGAACATAACATTTAACAAATAAGTCAAGTTACAACATGTCAATCCTCCAAGACCAACATGTAGTGAGGTGTTGAAGAATGGACAGATCTCTCCTGACTCACTGTAGTTACTCCCATCTTCTGCTGCATCATCGTCATTTATCCTGAAGAATTAACACTGTTCTCAAAGGAATTGACTCAGAGGTGTTCGTCCAGAAATAAAACTTGAATTTCCAAAAGGTTCCTGATTCATTTAAATTGCCTTTATATTAGTTAAGTCTTACAAACTTTTGATCCTCTTACAGTGAACACGGTTAACCGAAAAATGAAGGTATCAAAATGCAGGACAATTTCACAAGGATTTAAAGTTTAACAGGAAAACTGCACGCATTGTAGCTTCATATGCATTGTTAACTTAGAAGAGAAACTTGCACCTCATGGCCTATGCGTATGGACATGATTTCGTGGGGAGTCCAGATGAATGTCGGAAAAATAATTACGGTATATAGAAGAAAAGTCCTCCCTACTGCCCATACACATTACGTTTGCACTACCGGTGCTACTTCATAATAAACTTAGGTAGGTCGCAGCCCCGTGACACGAACATCTGGTTCTAACAATGGCGGAGGCAAAATTCTACAGAAGGGGTGTCACACATATCATCACAGGCTGCACTCCTATTGGCTGGGCTAACGTCAGGTGATTTCAATACAATTCACCCCTCTAGAGCCTTATTGAAATAATACTGTGGAGTGACTGCAAAAACCAGAAAAATGCAGAACACAAAACAAAGCACAGGGCCATAAAATTATTGATTACACCTTAACTGAATTCTAGGCTTTTCTGTACTACTGTAGCTCGTAACTGCATCTTTCTCCCATCCTTTTCCGAAATGGAGACCACTAAAAAGGAATTGCATTATTTTGCTGGAATATTACCAAAATACATATAAATTATAATAAATGCCAGAATTAAACTTCCATAGCACAATAACCAAATAAACCGTAACTTTGCAATGCTACGAAGTTTGTGGATTAAGAGGTAGATTCCTAGATATGTATGCTATTTGATTTTTCATGCATTTCATTTGTAACTAATTTTTTAATGTTTATTCTTGAATATCAGAACATATAACAACACACAGCAGTAATTAATACATTTTTTAAGATGTGTAATATTTTATTGAAATACCTCAATCAACCTGTTTTTTATACTGAATATTAAAAGTTAAATCGAGATATTTACTTAAATCAAAGAACTTTCAGAAAATTTCACTTAACCTTGTAATACTAGCGAAGTGAAAGGTGTATAAACAGTAATAGTATTTCAAATTTGAGAAGAGAGTAAAACAAAAAAAGGAAAAATGTTCATGACTTAAGGATGGGGATGGGTCATTCTACTGAACGAGTACAGAAACTGTAATACAACATTATAATAAACAACACTGAGTAGAATAAGTTTTACAGAAATGGCAAAGATTTCGAATGAGAAGTTTGCTGTCAAATAGCTAAATAACTATGACTGTGAACTGTATTTGGAAGTTGGTGAGAAAAACAACTTGCAGGCAGACATTAATCTGGTACTGGAATGAACGGAAACCAATAAAAATTAGATTAATGTCAAGAAAACAAAGATAGCGAGATTCACTAAAAACCAGGTAAAGAGCAGGCAGACATAAAATGGGGAGAGCAGGAGATAGGGGAGGCAGCAGAATACAAGTACTTATGGGTGATGTTGCAAGAAGACCTTGGGTGGAGGGGACAGGTGAAGAGAGTGGTTTCTAAGGGAAGAAGGGCCCTGGGAATGCTGGGAAGAGTCCTGAAAGGAGTCAGTGGTGGGGTGCAGGAGAAGGCATACACCTCAATGGTACACCCAATGCTGGAATATGTAGCAGCAGAATGGAATCCCTACATAAAAGGGGAGATGCAGGAAACGGAGAAGGTTCAGAGGAGGGCGACTAGATGGGTGAAGGACAGGTGGAGAAGGCAAGGGCAGGAAGGAGAGGAGGAAGGTAATTACAGACCATCAGTGATGATGAACGAAATAGGTTGGAGTACTTTGAAGGACAGGCAAAGGGTGGAGAGGCTTGTTAGGTGGTTCAGAGTGGTGAAGGGAGAGGGAGGATGGGGAATGTCGGGTTGCCATTTAATAAAGGGCGATTATGGAGGGAAAGGGAACAACAGTCTTAAGATCTGGAGGGTGTAGAGGAGGACTAAGAGGGGTAGGCAGTCAATGATGGTGAGGTCGGTGAGGGAGTGGAATGTGCTTAGGGAGGAGCTGGTGAGGGTTGACAGGATTGGTTTGTTCAGGAGAGGTCTGGAGGAAGAGTGAGGCATGTGAGCTTGCCACCGGGCGAAAGCCCAACTGCACCAGTGTTCAGCCGTTCAACCAGACTTGAAGTTGACAGGCATGGAGATTTAAAAAATAATTTATTTCATTTGTAGCACAGTTAATTGAATTTATTAATTAAGTTAACTTAGCATATATAAATGAGACAATCATATAAAATTATAAACATGGCACCATAAAAATTATGAGCTATCCTAGGCTACATCCATAAAACTGTGCCACGGTAAATATCAAGAGTAGCTACATATCGTGTACAGGCCAAACTATTGATTTTAGACACATAGTTTATTGATAAAAAATGTTTCTAGTGACTTTCTAAGTAGTCCTACGTAAAAAAATCTTTTGTTAGTTTGGGTTTTTTAGGTTAGGTTGTTAGATTAGTGTAGGTTAATTTAGGTAAGTTTAAGTCAGATTAAGTTAGGCTAAGTTAAGCTAGGTAAAGTTAGGTTGGTAAACTTAACCTAGCATAACTAACCTAACCAAAGTTATACAAATCCTAACCTAACAGAACTTAGATTTACCTAATCGAACTTAGCCTAACCTAATCGAACATAAACTAATTTTAACCTAAACTAACCTTAAAAACCTTACCAAACAAAAAAAATTTATGTAGGACTACTTAGAATGCCACTATAAACATTTTTCATTCATAAACAATATGCCTAAAATCAATAATTTAGCTGGTACACTATGAGTTGCTACTATTGATATTTACCGTCTATAAAGAAAAATGGAAACCTTAACAGTAAAATTAATTAACCTAACCAAAACTATCTTAAACTTTAAACATAACAAAAATTGAAAATTGTGAAGTTAGTAAACTACAATTTTCTTTACGTAATACTGCTAATGTCTATAGAAACACATTTCATTAACACATTATGCCTTTAAAATCAATAGTTTGGCTGGTACACGATGAATACCGGTATAAATATTTCTGTATTCATAAAATGTACTTAACTTACCCCATTGGCTGCTGCTATTTTTATAATCAAATCCACTGCTTCTTTGCAATAATATCTCCCATCGCCACCAACAACCAGGGTAGAACCTTTCAAATTTTCGCCCAAAGCTGTCAGAATCGCCTGGACGAAATTCTGGGTGTAGTTCTCCTGCTGGAAGACTTTGACTGCTTTCCTCAGACCACTAGTGCCAGGCTTCTGGTCTCCATACGCCTTCGTAGCAACTTTCACAGATTTCAGCGACATTCTGTAAAACAGGTTAGGTTAGTTTTTCTCTTTTTCCTATAGTCCGGCCAGTTAGCTGAAAAAAACTGCCCGTCTCCTGTAACACAGACAGGGAATAAAAAAAAAAAGTCCGCACACAAGCAACTATTCCCAGCAGCTTCGTTTGTCGACCTTCCACCGGCAGCCACCACCGGTCCGGTTTCGTCATGACTTTGTCCCAAGGGCATTTGTAAGACACTTTTGGCGCGGGTGGCAAACACAGTACAACTCGTGCAGAATTCCTACTACAGGGTCATTATGTACTCTATTTACATGCACTAATACGCTACCTAATACAAATACATTTGAAAATACCACACAAGCAACATTAATTAAATAAAACTTGAAGCTAAAAATAGTAACACGGCGTGTCAAATTACAATTACTAATCAATAACATAAATTCACGTGATTCACTTACAGCGGTGTAGTCCAACTAATCAGGGAACGCAATTACGAAGGGCAAATCTGTTGTTTCCAGTTCGGTGGAAATGTCAGAATTTGTGAAGTCATTTCTACCTTTAACCTCTTTTTATCAGCTGTACCTCGCACCATGGTGCGAAAACGTCACATCACAATGGCGTCACCGTCAGCGCTGCCAACAGGACAGCGCTAAAACTTTTCACGAGCCTCACAAAAATAAAAAAGACAGTTTCAAGTAATATTAAATTTTGTATTACTTTATAACATCGAATAGATACAGCTTATTTTTAAATGGTATAATAAGTATATGCACTTTAAGTACGTGTGTTGAATGAAGTAGTGGCCCAACAAGTGACGTCATGGATTGTTAATTATATAACGCGGGAGCAGATCAATTTTTCAAAGACCCGACTTCTGTCTGCTGTTTTGAAGAGTTGCGCTCATGAATATTCAATAGGTTTAACGCTTGTATGCAAACGAACTTGTCATGTCATTACTAAGTTCAGACATGTGTCAACTACACGCACTGCATTTCCTTTTCTGAGTGCCTTGTTCGCAATTCAAAAATAAGTGTAAAACTTACTGATTCATTTAATAATGTTTGAAAAGTTCACTCAAAGATCTCGAGGATGGCACCACTATTCAGAAGACTCTGGGAGCGAATCTCACCCTTTGATGTCGTCTGGAGCTAGTGTAGCAAGCAGATCTAGCTATGGGTAAGTGAACAATTTACAAAGAAGGCACAACATATATTTGTAAACTATACCGAACGTAAAACGTTGAAATTATTATTTATTAATTTTAAGTTTATCGAGACAAAAAGTTGTAATGTTTGCAGGACCTGTAATAGAAACTTCTGTTTTAGAATATGATTTGGTCTCTGGACTCTGTGGATAGTGGTTAAGTTACATCATGCAAATGTTGCAGTGTCTCACAGAAAATATTCAAATGTAGTGTGTCTTTAGGGTCGATTAGCTTGCGCATATTGTAGACAAATTCGTCCGTTTGCTTCTTCCAACATTCGTTGAAATAATTCTAGGATTCAGCACTTAATAAAATTGCTCGACTTAATTTAACTACTTCCAGTTCAGTCAGTCATACGAGTAAAAATCCTGTAACCCTACTTTATGAATACGTGAACAGAACAGCATCTTTCGAAATAGCATAATTAAACTAGAGTGGATTTTTTCTTAGAATATTGGATTTCCACTCTGATTCCACTCCAGCTAATGGTATACGATGTAGATTTTCTAAAACGTATTGCAGAAAAAATATAAGGTAATGGTTTAGACTACTACTATGCAGAAAAGTAAATGTAATGTTTGTACGTGAAGCAGCAGTTTTTTCTCACTGCAAAGTTAAAGTTTGCGTAGTGGTGGGAATGGGGAACCAAAACCAAAGCCTAGCTGTTATTAAAACAGTGGTGTGGGGACTTTATTTTCTGTTATTTTCCAAAAGTTTAATAGGTAAAAATTGAACTGATTTATTTATTATTACCTTGATTTTGATACCTGTATATTTCTAGTGGCCTTCGTCAGATTCTCTGCTAGCGACGCCGGAGTAACTGTAATGCACGATTATTTTGAATTATTTATTTAAAATTCAGAGGGGGTTGATTTTAGCCGTAAACATTTTTCAACCACTATTTAAAAATCTGAGGGCTACTCACCTACATAAACTTTTCTTCCTATATTAAAATTACTAGATTTTTCCGTCCATTGCAAACTATTTCAGCTTAATTGTGCAGTTGTGTGTGTATTTAATGTTACTAGTAGGATTGGCAAAACTATTTTGTTTTCCGCCTACCACACAGCCGAACTGTTTAGACGTTAAAACTCAGTGCCTAAACTCCGGACACATTATTTGGGTTAATTGTAGAACAAAAGCCGTACATACTTTTATCTGAGAATGTATTCTCCTTTATTAATTGTTTAAAGTTGTAGCTTATAATGCCTGAGGAACAATGCGGTACAACCACACATGTATGATAGATTGCACTGTACATAAGGGCTACGCTAGTTACTATGTCATATTCACCTACTTCTATGCAAACCACAATACACGTGTGTTCCTGGTATTGTTCTGCAGGCGTTATATGGTGCAACTTTGATCACTATTTAATGGTATACAAGATGTCTCAGGTAGTAGTGTCTAGCCCAAGTAGGGAGGTATAGGACCTGATGTATTATGCGAAACCCCACGTGTACCCACGTAGTCAGATTGTTAATAATCTAGAAGTTACGATTTGTTATTTCTGTTACTCGTAGTCTGGCAGAAAATACAGGTACAGTGACACGAAAAACTGTGATACACACCTGAACGTTTGTGTCGTATTAGCAGACAGGCTGGTCAGTCAGGTGCAGTGATATTTACGTACCAGTTTCGTAGCATCGTGCCCATAACATTCGGAGAAGTTAACAGAACAAAGTCAACATCGAACGTGGTATTTAATGAACTACATAAACTGCCTCGTCTAATTTTGATTTTTCGATGTGTTTTGTAGGCGTGGTGCTCCGGTTAGACACTACGTCCTGAGACGTTCTATAACAATATTTTCCAGACATAAATTATGTGTAGAAATTTTGTAACACAACTGATCGAAAGAAACTATGTCTGGAGTTTGGGATTTTGGGAACTGAGTTTCTGAACTGTATTGTGTGCTTAGTGAGATAACTTACGGTGTGTTCCGATTTTCCTCTTCTTCTCGTGACAAGTCATGTTGGAATTAAGATTTTTTTGGCTTAATTTGGTTGCGTATGAACTCTAATCTACTATATAATATTTTTGTTTGTCTTCTACGAGCTCTTGCGCCATTCATCTGATTGCGATGAAAGTATGGTGAGTTGTGCGTGCGCTTGCGCCTATAATAGAGATTTTTGAAAGAAAAAAATTGGGGACGGGAGGCGGGGCGAAACTGGGTACAAAAATTTTGGTGAAAAATAAACTTTGGCGAATTGTACGCGCACCCGCAAAAATTTCTACCAAAAAATTATTTGGAGGAGGAGATAGGGGGGGGGGGGCACAATGGGATACTAAAAAAATTAAAGGACTAAAAATACTTTGGTAAGTTGTGCGTGCACTCGCGAAGGTTTCTGTAAAAACAAATTGCGGTGGAAGGAGGAGGGTAGGTATGTAAAACAGGGCAGAGGGACAGAACGTGGTACCCAGAAATGTAATGGGCATTGCAATGCATTATATATATATATATATATATATATATATATATATATATATATATATATATATATATATATAACACTAGCAGTCCCCCGCGGCTTTGCTCGCGAATATTGTTCGTAACTGATAATATTTACTTTAATTGAAAAACCTCTTTGTACACAAGATTGGTACTTCAGTCATCAAGTGTTAGAATGTCCAAGCGGCTTGTTGAACTAATTCTGCAGCAAGATAAGTAGCTATAGCTGTCCACGCGAAAAGCCGTCTTAAGTTTGTCTCTGCCACTAACACCGACTTCGCCTGGGCCTTATTTATAAAACTGCCAATTTGACGTTCTAGGGTAGTTACAGACGTCTAAGGTAAGTGGTTAATCGAATGAGAAACATCTGTTTACCCTGTGCACAACCATTGGTGACGGTGCCCTCAATTATATATTGTCAAAATATTCACTTTAACTTTATTGACATTACAAAGTTTCAGAGAGTAAAGG